>JAQFZC010001076.1:0-34789 GCA_034695205.1 Dicyrtoma fusca | reverse complement strand
TTGGTGTCGTAGATTGGGGCTGTATTCGAGAGTGGGGCTCTATTTGAGATAGGGGCTCTATTCGAGCGTTTACGGTATATAATATAATTCATATATAATATGCCATACACATAGCCCAAGTACCTACTACGATTATCCAATCCTTTCCTTGCTAATCGTAACGCAAGTGGTACCTCCGAACAAGAACAGGAGGGGTAGACAACTGCATAGGAAAATATTTTTTGTAAAATAGAAAAAAAGAGCAGTGCATACATCTTCCTGCTGTCGCATTTCTCATAAAACCATGCAAGTACTAACATACATACCATTGGCAGGTAAGTACTTATTAACGCTACAGAGGTAGGCAGAATGCTCCTAGACAATTCCCACGAAGTTTTAAAAAATGCCAAGGCATGTAACATTCCTTCCTTCCTATACTATACACGCATTCCTCCCTCCAATCCTCACGTACCGTATGCTCCATGATTTTCATTAAAATTGCTAGACAGTAGATAAGATATTTTGCACTTTCTACTCAAGTCATACGTGCACATAATGTGCCCGCTTATTTTTTGTTTTTATTTTTTCATTTAATTTACACCAAGAATTCACAGCAAAGCTTCTGTCTAGTCCCAGTTTGGCTTGTATCGAGGCAAAATATACAAATAAAAAAGGCGTCGCATCATCCAGGATAGGTAGGGTATAGGATCCCCGCAAAAAATAAACAACAAAATTAGTTTTTAATTCTAGGAAGTATAAACACATTGAAAAGACAGCCGGCACGCTCAACTCTCAATTGCAGAAGCAAGCACACATAAATAGTCAGATTATTTGCGAACGTCGAATGTTGATGCGACTGCAGTACGTATCCTGATACAAGTACACGCACCTACTTGGGTATAAAATAAAATAAAGTATAAAAGAAGGAAGTGGAAATGACTCTTGACAAATCCCTACTTATCTAATCTAGAGTATATATACCTTTTGGCACTGTACGCAGACTTGGCAGTACTTGAGTTCAGTCTGAGCTCTGTTTCCCCGTGTTTGTCGGAGGAGGAGAGACCCTTTGTATTTTGTTAAACCACACTATATTCACACTTGACTGCTCCTAATCGCAATCATTCCAGAATGAACAATGACTACTAAAATATAATCGCCATGTGCTGTGCAGGAGAGTCAAAGCGTAGGTACGACACTACTATACTTCAATTTCCAATTAATACGACAAAGACACGGCAAACGACAACTGACCGTCCGTATGGTCATCATCCTTACTATAAAATTACTACTAGTAGCATGGCTGTAGTATTATCATGAGTAATGCTTATGTAATCTCCATGAGGAAAATTAAAGGAAGAGTAACAGTATAAATAAATGTAGCTCCGGCTACGCGTCTACAACCGTACACAACACAAATACGCATAAAATTCTACGTCCGTCCGCCACCAAAACACACACACACACTGCCTACTTCCTATTCGACTCAAAATGTCAAGTGTAGAAAACAATACAGACTCTCAAAAACTGTACTTGGTTTATGTACACATAGAGACACTCAATGGCACATTTGACTGATAAAAACAGAAAAGTACAGTTTTCATTAATTTGATAATACTATCAGTCTCAAGCGTATCCAACAGAGCATCATTCTCCAAGCTACATTTGACATACAAGCAGCATACGATACGAACGATACTAATATACCTACTGTACAGCTAATCGTAAGAGTGATTCCCTACTTTTCCCTTCCTGTATTGCCTATTCTGCAATGTCCTATCTTATCTGTACCTCCTCGCTTTCAAATTTAATACTTCCATCAGAGCGTGTACACAGGTAGGTACATACGACTAGTGAATAATTAATTACTTGAGATATAATCCACGCCCCAAGGATGAAAAACATAACAGAAAAAAAAACAACAGAAAGGTACCTGGTTGTAATTGTAAATTGTAATGCAACATAAAACATTCGCACCAACTAGGTATGTATGTCCATGCATAGGTAGACACCATATTTTTATTATTATTTATATAGAAAGCGCAATTTCTACCTAACTGATATGGGGTATAAAAAAGTAAACAAGTGCAAACTGTATCTGTACTAAATAATCGTAATAAAAATTGTCAAAGTCAACCCATTGACTTGACTCCATGGGCTGGAGTCCCATTATTCCATCTTTCCATGACATGGAACTGAATGACATTGCCGTTCTATGACCGTGGCTAGGGCATCACCCGTCTAATAATCCAATTAAGAATTTGACTGTCATCATCATAAAGCTCTTATTAGCCGGCTGCCCCGTGCTCAGTTCCCTAATAAAAATAATAGTAAAACCGTGCAAAAGATGACACACTCACTCGACAGTCCTGAAGCCCCAACATTACGAAAAAACGTGTCCAAATAATTATTATAATCATAAAACTATCGCATCACACGACATGTGAGCTCGTACTGATACTGATTGCCCATTTACTGTACTATCAAGGCTCCTTTTGGCTCATTGAGCTCCTCTCGTGTACCGTATCCCCGTAATGACTGAATTTGCAAATGTTGCTGATGGTGTTGCTCATTATTTACTCTGATCGATAAAAGACAGCACGTAAATATTTGTTTTGTTTTTTAAATACAACTTTGCTGATTAAGTGTACACATGCAAATATAATTATAACGAGACAAAACAAAAACAGGGTGCAATCATCATTAGCATGAGCGAAGACGTAGGTACATCCTACAATTGACCATTCTGAAGTTTGAAGGTCTGTACATGCCTCCAGATTCATTACATGAGCGTAAAACACATTAAGGATTCAAATTCACCTACTTTTTAATTCTTCACCTCACTCACTACAGTTTGCTCTGCGAGTCTGTAAAGTAAGAGTTATTTGTATTCCGAAGGAGTAAGGCAAGACACTTGGGTTTCTAATAAACTAAAACCACCTTAGCTACCATACAATCCCAAAGCCATGACATGCCACTCACTCGTCCTCAACAACTTAAGATCCTAGGCAGACTCAGCGCGTGCAATTCATAATCACTGTCAGCAATTAATTACAATACAAAGTACAGTATGGCATTGGTCACTGGCAGTTGAGGAGTGAAACAGAAGTAGAAACAAATTAGCTTTGCTTTACTTTTAATTCCAAATGTGAGCATCACGAAAATCAAAGGCGTTTGTGTTTGTACACAGTACTACTGTAATGGCTTCTACAAATATGTACCTTACGCAAAAATCAGCATCAATGACATTCGTCAGTTAAATAGGTATCTGCATTTCAACTGCTGACTTAGCAAGGCACATTTCCACAAGGGGGTCTTTTAATTATGACGTCATCCAAACTGCGTTTGAAAATAGCTTTTAAAAAAAATCGATTTAAGCTTTTTGAAAGTGTGTAAAACATGGTATTGAAAAAATTAAATCTATGTATGTATACAGCCATACTAGAAAGACCCCTCTAACTAATAGTAATAATCCAACCCACCTCATCAGTACTTGGCTTGAGCTCCCTCTTTGCACCACAGATTTTAAAATAGATAAATGAAGAAAGAGTTTTACTCTTACTCATTGCCACATCCATGAATACTAAAGTCAAATAAAATAATGAGACAAGCAAATATTATAAATAGAAGACGAACTGCAACTGACACAACTTGGGTTATTTTCAATTCGTGTTTGCATAGCACACATATACCTACCTAAATATTATTGCACTGCATTGTATGCATCGTTTCTCTGTTTTTCTTCTTGACTCGACTTATGGTTAGTCAGTGTCAAAGATAAATTATTCTGCAATGTAAAATCTCTGCTACTACCGCCAATGCAATGCAATGCAATGAGCACAGCTGTCCCTACGTGGAGGTACCTATTAATATGTTAGTACGAATATTGTATGATAAGCTGATACGCGGAAATGATCACAGAATCTTCGTCATCGCCACCCAAAGAAATGTCATGTCTTACTGTATGTACAGTGCAGTGCTGCAGGCTGCAAGCTACTGTCAAGTGCAAATAGATTAAAAGACACGTCGCTCTACTGTTGCCTGAGTCAATGAGCAATAAAGAAAATGACATTTTTTTCCACGGCAGCTTCATGAGTCATTTTTACAGGACATTATAAAAAAAACCAAGTCAACAACTCACTATCAGTCCGTACAATAACAACACCCCATGAAACTACAAATACAGACAGACAGAGACGCTCTTGACAGAATCTGCGAATACGTATGTATATACCTATATAAAGTTGGCAAGTAAAGAAAAGCCAGGAATAATGTACCGTTAGTCTGTCTCTAACTGGACAATGGAAGATGACTCGTCTGTCGTATAAATAAAAATACATGCACGTCATTTATGATGTCATCTGTAGTACGAACAAAATGAGGTGTAAACGTTTTTCTATACAGATTTCCCAGTCTGTTTCCTCTGTGATTAACTCCTGTTTTTTTAAAAATCGAAACTGAAAGTCTCCCACCATATTTTCTGCCTAGAATTTGACAATTTTTTCCGTTTCGTCCCATATTTTTGAATTAACAGAAACGGCGTACATGCTAAGAAGCTATGACCAAATTACAAGAATAATAATGGAGACTGACTCACTGAAAGAGTAAATGGTGAAATTAGTAGGTAGGTATACTTTAGGTGTATAGATGCCCACATGAGATTGAATTGGAATTGACGTATTATACTATTGAGAGGCTTCCCCGTCTGTACATGGAATAATTACTACTTACTTGAGGAAAACATGGGATATAACGGGACGCTGCTGGTCACGAGAAGGAGTTACTTTTCACACCTGTGCTATCAGGAGAGGATTGCGTAGACTAGCAATGGACAGACCTCCACAGTTTATCATGGCACGAGTATGGAGATGCTGCAGTATGCTCTATAGCTAAACAAGGACATGTGTTCTCATCATAATTTGCACATGCAAATCTTCACTAGCGCTCAAGTATGACTACACACGCAATATTTGCAGAGGCTTTAAAAAACAAGCAAAAGTTTATGCAGCCGTACATAAAAGAAATAACAGGATTATTACTACTATTAATATTACTATACTCCTCAACATAGTTTGATCAGATTAAGAAAACATTATCTCCGCGTTTCTGTGCCATTTTCTATTTACATCACAGTATAATATATAGGTAGGTAGGTAGGGGCACTCAAGACATCTCTTATATTTTTTTTAGTGGAGTATGAGCATATAAAATTTCCCCAAAGCTTGTAACAGTTTTCTCATAACGTAATGCTCTGTAACGCAACGTAATGCTATATAATGTAATTATATATAGGATGTACCTATAGACATAAAAGTGTAAATGCCTATAAACATATACTTAATAGACTCTCCTCTACTGCACCCATCCCTTCACCTTAACAAGGTAAATTAACCAATTTCTAATTATAAAATTGCATTTTTTATCTTTTCCCAAATACTAATAAACTAAAATTAAAATCTCCTCACCGCTAACTGACAGCTGACTGCAGTACGTTCTTCTGATCATCGTTTGATGCTCCCCACAAAAAAATTTACGTTACATTGTAAAAATTTGCTCGCTTTCATACTTTCCCATTTTTTCCACTGCTCATCTTATACGATGCTTTAAATTTTGTTTTCGTTTTCATTTTCATTGAGAAGGTCTCTACAAATTTTGCATATTTATTTTTCTCGCTGATTATAACTACAAGTAGTAAAAGGTAGTTGTAGGGAGGTAGACTTGAATACAGATTCACGAGATACATAGGCGAACGAGGAAACCCTTCTAAATATTCACCATATTGTAATATACCTATAGAACAGCATATATAGCCTCCACACATAATTATTACAATTACCATCTATACAATGTGCATCTAGATTTTCATATTTTGTTAAAATAGAGTATAGGCAGATATGGGTATATGTATGCTTATGCCCCAATGTTTGCCTTATTTACACACTAAATATGACTGGCCTATTTTTCTGACTGACTAAAAGTAAAAAAAATCCATATGAATATTCAAGAGCAGAAAATTACTATTATTACTTAGAAACCTACAACTACCAGTACTAGGAGAGTTTTCTCGTTTTACGTTTACATTTTTAAGGGATTAACATTAAGATTAGTACAAGAATTTCATTATGAAGCTGACTGGGCATTGCATAACTCAAGCAGTGTATATGTACTTCTCTAGTAAGTCCCGTCAGATTTTCCAACTTAATCACTTTTCCATTTATTCTTGCGTCACTTTTTTTTTTACCTAACTAGAGCCTGCATAAAATTACTGTACATTTTTAGCGTGACTGGCCCCCGCTAATCCCTGCAATAATTGTCATAAGCATATTGTTAGGAGTAGGAGAGATACTAGATACGCCACGAAGATTGTGACAGGACTGAAGGGAATGGACACCCGCTCGTGAACTTTATTGAGCGGTGCCACAAGACACTGAATGTATGTCAGATAGACGCGACTGCATTTCATTAGAAGCAATCTGTATGGGGATTCCTCATTAATGTTTAACACTAATAACCCAAAGTAAAAGCAAAAGCTTCAGTTAAGCACTCATGTATGCAGATATATTGTAAGCATGAACAGACGGAACTTATATAGGAATGGATGATAAAATAGATAAATATATGCACGCTTTCATCTTTCCTCACGTTTGACACTTTCCTATCTTTATGGGGTGTTCACTTCTTGGGTGATTGCTGATTGCAGAAATGTCCTGTTGTTTGGGTTTATCTTTGAGTTGGAACTGGAAGGACGTACTCCATTCATTATCTCAATTTCCCAGTATTTCCTATTACCTACCTTTATAGTTATTTGTACATACACTAAAACTACATATGCCTATAGGCACTTAGTATAGACCCCTATCTAATTCCAGCAGCAAGGCAAGGCACAGATTTCGTCTCAACTTTAAAATCAAAATCAACTTGACTTCAAAGCCATGCAAGTTACCAAAATACCAGAGTATTTTGCATTATTCTTTTGAAGTGCTCCGTAAACTACAAAGGTATGTTGGCATATATTGGCCAAAGGAAGGGAAGGCAACCATTTGATGCACTACAAAGTACAGTGAGACCAGCAAACCAGACTAGACAAATAGGTAGATCCTACCTCAATAGTTTTACCATAGTTTTCCACTTGCACCTACACTTGGCCACGTACTTGACTTTTCTCATGATTCATTTGCAGAGGGAGAAGTGAAGCATTAGATAAAAGATGAGTTGTGTAGTTCTTGTGGAAGAGCAAAGCAATTCATGTGCCTTCATAAATTATTTAGTGATTCCGTACATACATGTATGTATCATAATGGAGCGCAAACACCCTCGCATCATTACCTATATAGAAACAGAACAGAAGACCAGCAATGCCCACAAGAAACTAAAACTAGGCACTCTTTATCACGAGGATAATCGAGGAACTTGAGGACACATATCTACACACACGCCTTGGATTGCTATGGACTCTGGTACAGTATGGTACGTTGGCTGTAGTAGATTGGACTGAGCTGGACTGGGAGCAAAGGAAGCCCATGGATGATAGAACACGATGAGAACCCTCTCACACGATGAGAAGTTCTTGAGACTACAACAATCTTTGAAATGGAAATGTAAGAAAAGAATTTAAAGGAAGCTGGAAGTCTAGGAAAATAATAAATCTCAAAGTCCGCAATCGCTGTACATGTATAGCAACAAAGTAGACTATACATATATACCTAGGTACATATATATCCCAAAAGTTCAAATAGAAGCACAGACACAGCACTTCGCAGCTCGCAGCCCATCGTCTTCATCAACCTCATCGTGTCAGCAAATTTCAAGGGGCAGTAACTTATTTACCCGGAACAGTGCGCTCAAGTCCCGATAGTCTGTTAGTGCTATAACTGCTATACTACTATACACGTAGCACTGTAAACAACCATCACGATTATCATTATCATTTCTACTTAAGATTCCCCCAACACTATTTTACTCAACGTCCCCGCCACTATTTTTCATTTCAGCCTTTTCTCCATTTTCCCCCCAGTTTCCCCGTTTTTTGCCCTTCAAGGCAACGAAATCGAACTTAACCTTACAGATAATTCAATGCTACCCTGTGGCCCTGATACTTTTTACCACTGTCATCATGTGGAATGCACGATAGTTTTAAAAAATATAACGCATGAAAAATGACACAATAATTTTAAACGAGGTATTTCATACTAAAAGAAAAGATAAAATTAAATCTGACAAGTTTCAAAATTTAGAATTTCCCTCCCTCTTACAATAAAGTGACTTTAATGGGCCAACTGACTTATGACCTTTCACCTCCATTGTACCAAAAAATAATAATAAAAAACATCATTTATCTTAGACTTTTCTTTAGCCTTTGTCCTCTAGACTCTATGGTATGACCGCCCAATTTTTCCACCAATATTTTGTACTTTGTCGCGCCTATTAAAAACGCTAAGCTTTGGGTCACAGGAACATCAAAAAACATTTCCCGACCACTATTGCCATAGTTCTACGGGGAGCCTGGAAAACATTATAAAAGGCCGCTTGAGTGTCACACAAGGCTACAAATACAGACACAAACATCGTGGAAGTATAGGCTATCGCCACAGAACAAGACCCAATATAATATATTCCGTTATACTACACTCCACTGTCTGTATTTTTCAGAATCGAAGCAATAAAAAGTAATAAATGCACTTTACTCCAGTTCAGAGAAATACAGAGAAGGATCCTGGCCACTTGCATAACACGAGACAGAAAACAAGACAGGACAAGACAAGCTGGCCGGAGAGAGAGAGAGAGAGAGAGAGAGAGAGAGAGAGAGAGAACAAGAGCAATTGCTAAAGTGGAAACATTCATTAAGTTTTAATGTGCAGTCAAGTGAAGTATAAATGGAACCTACTTATTTCTGACAGAAATGGTTCACCGTGTAGAATTAACGAAGACGAAGCAGACTTAAGAAACGAAGAAAGAATCAGATATACAGATAGGTTCCCTTCCTTTCCTTTGAGAAGGGCTGCTGTATAATTTGTAAAAAAAAAACCAAAAAAGAAAGAACTGTGTATGAGAAGATGTACCACCTCTCAACCAACTCCACTGCACCATACAACATTATACAATCTAAACGAAACGTAACGAAGGAAAATAAAACAACAACTGACACATTATTTAAGCAACCAAGACAAGCCAAAAACAGGAGCAAAAGTCAAGTCAGCTGTTGATGCATATCATTGACTCAGAACCTTGCTTGACTACTTTACGAAATATGACCAAGTCGACTCACTCCGTATGTACATACACAAGCCCATAGGAAAAGACGCGGAAAGAATACTGAAGTAAGGCAAATGGAAAGGTAGGTAGGATTAAAAACGTCGTTTCTATTTCCTTATTATACATATTATGTCAGCCTCATCATCAGCCCCTGTGCCATGGCATGGACAAGAGAGAAACAGGAGATAGAGAAGACTGGTTGCACTCTGAAATTCAAGTTCTTTCGATGCATTCATGTGCCATCTTGCCCTTATTTCGTATCCATCCATACTCCTTACTACTTAAAAGAATCTTCAGATAAAAGCAAACATGATTCCGGCCATGCAATATCTGTACAGACCCACTAAATACTGCACTCACCAGTCCCTGTTCTTCATTTTACCCATTTAATTTCTGCAGGTGTATCTCATGCACTCGGGAACCGAACCACACAGTGTGGCCAAAAGAGGCAGCATTTCAGTATTCGTATTACTGTGTATGGCTACACTATTTTGTCCGCACTATTTTGGCCAGACTATTTTGTCCCCTACCTCTTGCACACTACTCCCTACATTGCAGGCCCTAATTGTAAAGCACAGTGATTCTGACTCTAACAAAATTTATTTAGTTTGCCAGCTTACAAAATTCCCGAAAGGCACTACTTTATTATATTTTGATGTACAGACATAGGGCACTGCAGCCACAGATGATGTACATACATACAACTACTAGATTATTTCTTAAATAAAATGTAAGTAAATGTTATGTTCCATCGGTCGGATCTATCCGGAGATTCTCCATTTAAATTAGTTTCAAGTCCCTGCTGGCGCTATATTTTATTATTTTCCACGTAGGTACATACATGGGGCATACCTTGCCCATGTATATACTTATTTCCTCACTTCATGAAAATAATCACGTTTTTCCGAACCATGCCACGCCATGGGCTGTCTATGCATCCACCAGAATGAAAACGTTGAGAGCGTCTACTTATTTAGCAGACAAAACAGAGAGGAGGAAGGAGAAGGAGAGACCGGTGAACAAACAGACAGAAGATGCGAAAAGTAGGGGCGGCGGTAAAATATATACAAACACACAACACACAATGCAGAGCACAATACAAAAACAAAATTACAGCCATCCATCCCATCCATGGAGTTGCTGGCTTGTTAACTACAAAAATGTACAACGGTATGAGCGTTGTGTTATTTTGTTTTTTTTTTCGCACCCTTTTCAAAAGTACACGAAGCAGGAGTGACAAAATGAAGCTGTCATTGTTATTTAGTTTGCCATTCAAATATTCAAATAGGTAGTCAACCAAACCAGAACCAGAACCAGAGCCAGAGAAGCCCAGCACCAGAAACAGGAGACAAAGCGGATATTTCTATCCGCAAATTATATATTTGTACACATCGTGCTCTACGTAGACTCGTGAAATCGTGGAAGTAGGCAGAGCAGAGTCAAATAGGTATATGTATGTACCAATGCGATCACTTGACTCAAATTTGAGAAGGTATAAAACAATCACCACGACAAATTCAAACCAAACACAAAAGTCCCGGCAAAACTGTAAACTTTTTTAAAATTACACAGCAATAGGACAGTCAGAGCAAGCCCTTGTGTGTCGTGTGCTTCGTCAATTTACAATAGAACATCCATGTCAAGATGTAGGCTTACCTCCCTACCTATTAAATACATACATGCATCTCATTTCAAAGTTAAACCAAAGCCCGATCAAATTCATTTAGCTTGTGCCTACTGCCTTTAGTGTCTCATACTTTTGAGAATCATCCTTTTTTACCACACAATGAAATCAACTGCCGGTCGTTATGTACGCGGAGCAGAACTCCCTTAATAGATGAAGCACTGCACTGGGAGTTGGCGAGGGTTTTCATTTTGCACAAACATTTTTATCTGCTCACTTTTATTCATACAGGATCTCTTATATAGACTAATATACCTATACCAATGTGTACATACTCCTCAACAAATCCCCCTGGTCCAATAGATATAAATTTATATTATTTAAAGAAATACTACACGTACGCAGCTTAAGTCTAGTCTATGTACAGCTTCTACAGGTCTACACTGTACCATGTATGTATATATTTAAAGAAATAAGAGTCACATCACAATCACGGTTTCCAGGTCAAAGGCAGAGACTGAAACAGAAAAAAACACAGTCACGTTTCCCGTCGTCTCATCAGAGATTTCATATCTGAAGGCACTGCACTGGCACTGTGCATTGCACTAGAATAGTAGGTAGGTAGGTGGGTATGTACGAGATGAAAAATAACATTCTATAAATATATCCACTGTGGCAGTGCCTACTGCCTACCTAGACTTGTAATTATATATCTACTTGATTTTGATCCCTCCACCCGAGAACTGCAAATAAAAACCTCATATTAGTACATCTGTATATACCTACTCACGTGATAGTCTACTATACACAGATCCTATCACACACAATCTCCTGTCATGCTTAATGAATCTAACAAGAGAATACTTTACTTCGCTGTGCCATTTACTAATGCATCCATTTAAGTTTGTTTTTATTCTAGATTTAGCTGTACGAGTTCGCTATGCATATAAAATGCTACTCTGAACAGCAGTGCGGGCGCCTATACGCCCGTCCATCCTCTTCGCTATCCAAATACAATGTAAATCGTACAGATAATGCTGTTGATGTTACTATAAAGACACTGCCATCAGCTCCTCTGCCAAATAGATGAATGACAGTGTAATCATCAAATAGCTCTTCCCTCAAATTCTAAAATGTTAAAATACAGATCTAATTCACACTATTACCATTACTTTACTTGAGCGTCAAGCCTGAATAGGAAAAGGCATGGAAATGATACCTCACACTTCCCTATACGCGGCTGCATTGCAAGTCAAACCGGAGACTTGATGTCATTCACTTAATTGACACTAAAGTATGAAGTGACAACGCGAAATGTGAAAGACATGTGCTACAAGCGAAATTGTGCTAGATTTCTAAAATCTAAGGATGCAATTTGCACATTTAACATTTAAAAAATTAAATATGAAACTCATACATCAATTTCTCTAAAAATAAAAACACAAGCCTAAAAGCCACCCTACCCAAAAAAAACACAATCAACATGTGAGCCGAATAATGGCCCAGCATCACAAAAGGGCCAGAATCACTTTTTTTTTATACTGCTCTAGAATTCCAGACACTTCCACGTTCATTTCCATACAGGAAATAAAATTCCATGCTAGTCTGAACTCAGCTCAGTCACCACAGAGATCACGTGGGTAGCTTTTTTCCCATTAGCTATTCCACTGTAGTTTCCCACCACATCCCTTTTTACTGTAGGTAGGGATACTGTTAAGAAATGGAGACAAGTTGACTGAAAAGGGAATTTGAAGTACCTACCTACGTTATATGACTTGACTGTATAACATAGCAATATGGGATGGCATGTTTCTACGTGGTGTAGAAATAGATTTTCTGTATAAAGTATTCCTTTTTTCATTTCCTATCCATCCATCCCCGTTTGATGTCATGTGTCGGAGGACGGACGGACTGACTGCGTGTGCTGGACGTGCATAAAAGTAAGTGCGTCTCTCCTGAAGCTCCAAACACATGTCACTCATACACACCAGAAAGATGAGGCGAGAAGATGGAAAGTTGACCCAAGGTTAATCTGACGCGCTGTAATCCATAGGCACTTCACTGGCCATACAACGTGCACGCTATTAGAGCTACAATAGGATGTAATCCCATATTTACGAATGACATTCATTATTTCCATCACCACACTTAAAATGTACTTTATTGGTCAAGTCTAGAGTAAAGAACAAGGACTGCGAACAGCACGTCCAAGAGAATCTTCCTTGCAATCTCAGTCATGATGACCAGCCATAATAGCAAGCAAGCAAGAACAAGGCACATGGACCACAGTTTTGGGAGCAGAAGAGCTGTAAATAATTTGGCGTGTGTGGTCGGTCGAGAATGAGTCAAACTTTTATTATGTACACTGCTTAAGACAGTCATGGATCTATCAAGAGTAAAGCTAAATGCTCAGTGCTATAGCGAACACACTACATCATAATAGCATACCGACTGAATCTGACAAGGAGCCTACCAATTATGACACGACTGGAGTTTGAAGACGGTCTTCAAAAAATGCAAAAAGATCTAAACCTAAACTTTTTAAGTAAAATGTCCCATTTTGCACTGGTTAGACATTTGAATCTTAGTAATCGGCGCATATTATGCTTTTGCACTTTTTCAAAGTTATTATGATATGTTTGACTTTTTGAAAGCTTTTTCTAACCCGCATTGTGTACTCGTATCATATTTGAAAGGTCCCCTGAGAACTATCGGTCGTGCTATCCATACCAGTGCAGGGCTAGAGCGCGGCTCCTCACAAACAACTGTGATGACCAAAACTAGAGAAAGAAGGTGTGTAGCCTAGTGGAGCGTGTGTGTGTCTGCGAGTGTAACAATAGGACATGAAAATATGTAACATTAACATTATTATGATAAGTTACCTCACCTCAAAACACAAACTGGGAATACAGATAATACGGTACAAGAATTTACAATAACAATACAAATTAAATCACTTTTTTGTGCGTGAGACTAAGTCAAACAAGGAAATGAACAAATTCAAACTTTAAATCTCTTTGTCCCTGGAACGTGAGTGCTATCTGTGCATTCGAGTACATTTGCTAGGCTACAGTATCCGTATTCCTTTATTGAAAAAAAAAGATGAAACACATTAAAGTCAATCCACTATATTTTCGTTTTCTCCCCTCATTTACTACTCCCGTTATGGCTTACACCTATGCTTTAAGCTCCGACTACATCCAACTACAGGGGATTGTGCACCATAGACAGGTTAAAGGACACCAGGTCAAGAGATACTATATTCAAAATAATAACGTAACGTGTCCACATGCAATACTCCCCATTATCTGTGTTTTATAGTGCGAAACCTTCATTGAATTTTATCGACACAACTCACAATATGCAGCACTGTACATACAAAACAATGATAATTCAACAATAATTTTAATTCCAAAATCAAAAACCATAAACAATGAGCCGTTCTTACCTTGATTCAAATTTTACTATTTACATCTATATGTATACATATAATGTTTATTTTTATGTAATCGCTTTGGCCATTAATTGTTCAAGAACACGAAAATTTTGTTGTTTTTTAAATAAATCTCAGCTTTGCATTATTACGTCATCATATCACTGCCGGTGGTGGTAGTTTATTATGTAGGTAACTAGTAGGTAGTAGTTCAGGTTCTCAAGAGCAAAATAAAAATTGACCAAATTAAAAGAAAACTGACTGATTGAGAAAATTTATTTCACTGGAGCCAAAGGGTATAAATTACATTCGTGTAAGTAGATGTTATTTCACTTTTATGAGCTATTAAACTGCCCCCATTACATATGTATGTACGCATGCACACGTAGGTAATATAACTAGTCCCGTCATTTAATCCAAACGCACTCAAAACTGTTGCCGTTGTACAGCCTATTACATAATACAAAATAATAATCATAATATACATAATGTTTTTTTAAATTTATTCAATCACGCTCGCTAATAAAATTTTTATTTCATACATGACTTTCGTACTATTGCAGTAATTATTATGTAGGTCCCATTAAATTTTATACCAACTATGTAGTATGCGCATATCCAGTCAGCAGTACCTGCCTGTGTAGGTTCAAGCATCCCTGCATGCAATGTAGGTAGGTACTATGTAAACGTAACATACCACCTACCTATTACAATGCATGGCGAGTGAACACACTAAATTCAAATCCGATCCACGCTATGCTATGCCATGCAATGTCATGCCAATGGCAAATACTGAACAGCTGAGAAGTACAAACTAAGGACTGACTGCACCAACTAAACTACAACAATTACAAGTACCACAAGAAAATCTTGAAAACAAATTCGTCTTCGCCCTCATCTTTTAGAGTGCTAGAAGATGGTGAAGAATTGCCATTGGAGTCATAAAATAAAACGGTTGAGTGATTGACAAGTCAGACAATGGTAATATATTCACAATTTTAACACAGATCTCAAATAATTTATAAATCTCTGGCTATACCCCCGTCGATACTTTAAATTACTTATAGAAGGACACACAGGCACAGTACATTGTATCCCTACGAGTACACACAAAATTACTTCTGCCTGTCTTCTCTATAGATGCAATTTCGAGTCAAGAAAAAGACAAACGAAATTAACCTGGAACGCTCGAAAAAAAGGCATCTATATGTATATAACCAAACAGTCCACCTTATCCCATGGAATCCTATATAAGACGTATATATATAAACTCTTGATCATGAACCTGCTCATGATCATCTCAACGATGGCACATTATATTGCAGTAAGAAAAAAAAAGGCCAGCTAGCCTCCACACACCAGGAGCAGAGAGCAATTGAAAGGCTCATCAAGTAAATGGTAAATGGCTTCGTTGTATTCGTTATAGTTGAATAATTCCATCCAATAGAAGGACGCTTTTCCACAGAATCACTCGACAATGTATCCATCCAAAAAAAGTAGTACCTACCTACCTTCCTCTACTTCTAATTTCAATTCCAAAGTCTAGGTCTAGCTAAATACAAAATTCCTACCCAAGCTAATACATTCAAATTCAGCTCCAATTCCAAATTCAACCTCCCTACCTTGACTTTGTCTCTATTTTTATAATGACGGCTGAGTAGGAATTTTTTCTGTGGAAATAAAATCATTCTAATGCAGCCCTAGCCCTCCCAGCCAAACTCAACTACGAACTAAACCAAAGCAAAGGAAAGGAAGGGGAAAACTCCAAACAATGAGTGCCGGACCAACTACAATAAAAACAAATTGATTCCCATGTGAATTGATCCAACTTACAATTACGATTAATCATTTCACGAGAGTCCCATACAAATGTGCCCAGGATAAATAGTCTGACCGCTATGAAATCCAAATCAAGATCAGAATCAAGGAGCGCAGATAGGGACCTAGCCCCATGCTAAATACAGATACAGAGACAAGTGAAAATAATACCATCACAGTGTAGTCAATAATACAAAAGCATGACATGGAGAGACACTGAGGACTTTGCATGTGGAACTCACAATCTCATGTAGAGTTCACTCACGTTACCAAACATGCTCCGTCATCATCAAGCAAGCAAACTATCTAACCAGCAAGCAGAATTAGATACTTCAATTCAAATTCCTACTCAATCCTGTTGGCAACTATGTAGATCAGATGAGATGATAAAGGCTAAAAACATGTGTAAAAGTCTTGGAAACAGTCGTTTTCAAACCTATGAGCAATAAGCTGCACCCAAGTCCCTTCCAAGTAAATAAATACACACACCTACCTACCATTCTCCCAGCTAACTACATACTACAGTCCAATTGTTATGCAGCGGAGATGAAACAAGACAAAGACGAGCTGGATCAAGCTGTGGCTCTGGGTAATACAATATCAATATGCAAACCTGACGACGAGAGCGACTCCGCACTTGTGTACACCTTTACTCTTTGCCTTCATCATCATCTGCCATGGGAGAGCATGATATATGATGCCACATGACACGAAGCAATTCCACTCAATTCAAATCCTATGGACAGCAGTAGTACAGTGTGTCATCATGACACGTCTTTGTCCCAGAGCCGAGCTATGTAACGTCCCCACATACTAGAGACCCACAGATACTCAAGAGAGCTCAAGACTCTGGAATGGACTGAAATGCATTTAAATATGAATACGTGTGCAATCTAGACATTTTTTTTAGCATATCGTTAGTTCGTCACAGCTATGACTGTGTACAGTAGTGCTTAGAAGTGGCAACCAGCACTTTTCTGTATAATGACGCTATTTGCCACCATCAACGGAGCGCCACCAAAAGAAGCCTCCATTCCCTGCATAGGTAATCATACGCTAATCTTTTGCCGAGCATAATGATGACGGGCAGAGGAAACATGTTTGCTAAATCCTGGTCAGGCT
Organism: Dicyrtoma fusca; assembly: GCA_034695205.1. NCBI lineage: Eukaryota > Metazoa > Arthropoda > Collembola > Symphypleona > Dicyrtomidae > Dicyrtoma > Dicyrtoma fusca. The sequence continues at coordinate 17,564 of JAQFZC010001076.1, read as the reverse complement.
TCTACAGATAATGTGACCAACATCTCTGTACAGAAGTACAGAAGAGGTCGTAGCAGCAGTAGTTGGTCGTAGTAATAATAATAACAACAACAATCTAATGCTCACTCTGCAGATACTCGTACAATTTGACTTGTTCACGTCGTCGAGTGGGTACCTACAGTATATACATAGGTGGCTATATAGATTTATTTCGCTTCTGTGTTGGCCAGTAGATTTCCTTTGACTTGGTCGTATGTATAAGTTCGTGTCGTCTGATGACTCTTCATCAGCTCTGTTCCCTTGATTCACTGATTCACTCCTCAGTCAGAGCGTCGTTGTTCACATCTGTGTAATCCGTACGGACAGGATTCCGCTGTAAAACAGTGCAGTGGCAGGAGAGACAGCGGACTGTAGGACAGAGAGTCAAGTCAGTCACTCCATTTCCATTCACATCGAGAGAGAAAAAAAAAAGAGCCGAGCCAATGCAGTATGCAATATTCAGCGATTGCACCGTAACGTCTGTAATCTCTCCAAACTTCATCCAAGACTTACTATGCTATTAGCATCAACATCAACGTCAAGCATTAGCATTAGCATTACAAAGTTGTACCTACCAAAGCCATCCATGTATACCTACAGACTCGGTAGAAATTTTGAGAAAAAAAAATCAAATCAAAATCACATGGCATAACCTCTCCGCACCTGCTGCTCCCAGCCCGCCCCATAATAATCAAATGAAACGAAGCCATCAAGAGGTACGCAAAGGAGAGCACAGACAGGGCCAGAGTCTGCCAATGCCAATGAAGTAAACCTCTCTTGAACTTTACATACTCCACACTCTCAAGTGCTCACTGCACTGGTATCTGTAGCAGTGCCAGTGGCGTGCAATAGAAATACGAATACAATACAGAGGAAGACGATGATGGAAATAACAAATAGAAAATCCTATACATATTTAGGAATGTCTCTGCCGGTCTGTGGATGTGAAGAATACTCCTGCCTACCTGTACTCTGTACACTATATGTACAGGTTCAAGGGCGAGCGAATTTCCCTCTAATTATAATCATGCACTGCACTCCCTTCCAATCCCACTAACTACTGGTATCACAATCACAATGACGAGAGCCACCCTGCGTAGCGTATACCTATGGCCAGACCAAGGTGATACATTGCACTCTCTGTTATATTATGTGTGTACGGACAGCCAGTGCCAGTTGCCAGTCTGGTCTTATGTAATATCAACAGACAGACGGAGAGATCATAATGGAACATACGAGCTGGTAGGTCTACGTATTTTTATTTCTATCTGTACTGCTTTCCAACGCATAAACATGATCCAATGCACTGCTTTGCCCAGCAACAGGAACAGCACACATGAGATTACACGCTTATGATTTCCGTGCAGGAATAATGTGTGTGTGTGTGTGTGTGTGTGTGTGTACTGGAACGCAAACAGCGGAGAGTGAGTCGTCCGATACTCATCTCTGTACACCTTCCTTCTATGTATACACCGTACCGTATCCACATTTCATATGACATCATATATTCATTTCCCGTGTGCACAAAACAAAGGGATGATTATGGGAAAAACTTGAGCCATCTTCACATTTATCTATGCAGTCTGCGATCAATTCACCTACGGCTCAGTATGAGTTGTATGAGTGAGTGCGAGATAAGGGGCAGGTATATCTACATACATGGATTTGTATTTACATGTGGGATTTGAGTAAAATATGCGTGCATTTTATATTTTATACATTTCCATTTCCCTTCTCCCTCCATTCCAACCCGATGTAATTCTGGATACACATTTGGATTTTATATCCATGGAAAGAAAAAAAAATTGATGTAGTTGGTAGTTTGGTAGTAGGAACGCCGTTGCCGTTTTGAATTTGCTACGGTGTCATTAGTCTCATCAGTTTCACACGGCTTCTCTTCCCTACCGTTCGGCGTTCCTCGAAAATCCCACCACGTTAACTTTTTATTCTCTATGTATGCCTGGGATATATGGACAGTATAGTGTAGTCGGTAGACCTACACTTTTTTTTTCTGTTGTTTTTTGTTCCGTGCTCTACTAAAATCTCTAGTACCTACCTACTCAACTAATATTCATAAACCAGCACACACACTGCAAATTATAGTCAATTTGCTCGTTTTTCTCGATTTCTCGCCTATATGCTCTCAGACTTGATCCTTCGTGTAGTCAATTTTTTTTTTTTTGTAAATCCATGTTTATTTCATGTTAGCAGATTTTTTCCCTCACACTTACTAGGGAGGTTGGTAGGTGCATGTGTTATTTATCTTATCCCCTACCACCATAGCATAGGTAATTGCTAGTGATGTTATATTATGTGTTGGTTTAATAGTTCACAAATAAAATTAAAGACTTGAAGAAGCCAAATTATTTTTTTCCCCTCATTTTATTTACTGAGCCTAATGGTGAGTTTTGAGTTTTAAGACAGGAATGTCATGGACTCAGGACGTAAGACGAATGAGAATGAGAACTAGTTTGGGCCCATCATATAACACTTGACTTGAGCCCAGCCTGGCCTGAGCCATACCCAGAGACAAAGACAAAAATCAGGTTCACTTGAGTAAACCGTTCAGGGGTATATCATACTCATTATTAAATGGTGGGCACAGATAAATCCTTTCCATAAAGGAATTTCAGGTAAAGTTGATGTTTAGTAGAGGTAGGTAGGTAGGGACAGGTATTTTGTAGCTCGTTTATATTGTATCATCGTCATGGGGGTTGTAATTGTTTTGAGATTTTTTTTTGTTTTCGTTGTCCACACATGACCATTATTCCCTTTAGATTATAGGTTAGCAAATTCATTTATAAACAATAAATTTTAAAGGATTGCCATTAAAAAATTTTAATGCTGGACGCTGCGCTCTGCACTGTACTGCACTCCCAGCTAGCAACTGGGTAAGAAGGAGAAACAGCAGGGAAAAAAGCCACATAAACTTTAACTTAATACTTTGTTACCCATGCACGTCTCACTTTTGACTTGCTTCGGCTTCCATGAGCCACTGCTACCCACCAGTTATTTAGCAGAGTAGTGTGGCAGAAGCAGTTTTAGTATTAGAATGAAGCTCCTTTCATTCTGTATTGGACAGCTCGGACTTATGACGCATAGACCTCTATTACACATACTGCCTTCCTTGCTTTATAGGCTGCAGTACAGCACAACTGCATTGCACTGATATTTTCATTGGAAAATAAAAACGACAAATAACTCGTGAATATACAAATCTCACACGTGAGGAAGCACGTATGTATGCACTAAGTGTGCTAAGTATCTCATTCACATGTCCATCACTTGGCTTGGTTTTGCTTTCCCTTCTCCTGGGCTCGGGCATAATAATAATATAATCACTCACAAATTCCTCTGTGCACGTCAATAGCCTAATTCCTTGGTCGAAACCACAACATCCTCGTCCATATATGTAGAGACAGCCGCAGCAACGGTATTGTGCCAACATTTAAATTCAATTAATTATTTAAAATAGCTACACAGCCAGCAGCCGTTGAATTTAAAATGCACGTCTACACCAATGCTATGTATCTCCCTAACTACCTAGGTAGGTGACTAAGTGCAATTATTATTAATTTCGAAAATAAGCAGTGAGAAAGCCCGCGACAAATCGATTTCAAATTCTGACGTCGTGCTCGCTCAAGTTCTCGACCCCCCTTTCAATAAGGGGCCTTTCGTGTATGACGTTGGTCGTCCGTATTGGAATGCGTTTTTTTCAAAATGAGCACATAAATGTGTAAACCTATTTTTTGTGTGCATCTTTTGCTCATTTTCAGTTTTACTTATTTTCAAAGTTCTGTTCAAACCCACATCATACTTGAAACGCCCCCAAATGTACGTAGCCGCAAATATAGCCATATTAATACATAATAATAATAAATAGGCAGAGAGTCTAGTATCAAGATTAATACATACGTCATCACTACTCTCGTGCTATTCCTAAATGAAGACAATAAAATAATATGACCTGGAAGAAACCTTATTTGCGGTTGCGACAATGTAATTATAATTAACCACCTTTCGTATTCTTAACATTTCATAGACCCCCACAGATACTACCTACTATATATAGCTATAGCTAACAGCTGTATGCACGCGCGCACTAACGGTAATCTTATGCTACGAGTCATAACTTTTCTAGTAGGATATCAGTATTCATGCAATTCAGGAACAATGAGAAGGTACACCATTGCATTATTGCACTGTGCATTAATAGATTATGCTATACACACTCCGTTCACTCAATGATTCTCCACTGAACGCCTTCAAGTCGTGAAACCTAAATTCCTAATTCCTATAATTAAAAATTAAAAATCTACGCTCAAAGCCATGGAAAACAGGCTCAATGTTTGGCTTCCATATTACCCTACACCACTTTAGTTTAGTTTTCCTTTGGCTTGTAAAAATTACCAATCATAGTATCTACACCCCCTGTGTGGTAAGGTATAACAGCTCTCTGTCGAGCCAGTTCTTGAGTGGAATAAAAACTAAGAAAAATGGATGTAGAAAGACAAGAAATTGTCTTATTTTGGTCAGTGAGACAAAATGATGGACACGTGAGGCATCAATAAATTACATATGTTATGTTCAGGAACAGGATAGCGAGTAAAAATACTCAAATGCATAATATTAATAAATAAGAGAACTAGCGGTATGGTAAAATATAGCTGTAGCAGCTGCAAATATAAATTAACTTGAGTTCTCAATGCGGAAGGACGGTATTCTGTACCATTTACAATTCCTTATGTACATGCTTCATGCTCTATCCATAGAATATCCACCTACTGCCCATAAAACAGAAATTAATGAAGAGTTGCTCCTGCCAACTTGGAAGCTGAATTTAAAGAATACATAATTAAGCTAGTAAATACTGCACTGTCCCTTCACTGTCGTAATATTAGAGCTGTTAAGCCTTCCAAGCTTGAATTTATAGTGTTGATGAAATATAAACCATGCAGTGACAAATAATAAAATTCAAGGGATTCCTATACACGCGAAATGCAGTTTTCCTATTTGCCCAACTTGTCAAAAACTAGTCGATTCTCTGGCTGACTGTCTTATAGACTTCCATCCTTCGTTTGAGCTGTGTCAATTGAAGTGACGTGATGTGACGTGTGTACTGAGCCATTACCGTCGCCTCAGAAGCTCATCCATGTGTATACACCTTGTGGAATAAAATAGCATGAATTCATGAATTCAAATTCGAGCCCAATCCAAATTTAACGAAACTGAAGGACGAACTTGTTCACTGAACAGATATTCCTACATCTATATGGTGAGTCAACTGACACTGCTACTAAAATCTAAAATGAACTGCATTCACAGATAAAACGCAAGGCGTTGCAACAACGCTATGTACATACTGCGAGGTAAGAAAGAAAAAATCAGAACAAGACACCAATACTCGTACATTCTAAAGTAGGTAGATATATATATTTTCCCCTGTATCGCTTCGTATCAAGGTACAATTATTTAATACAGACACGGATACACTTTACATTTTTTTTAAATTAAAAAAACAAGCGAAATAAAAGCAAAAAATTTCAAGTTCCTTATTCTAACGAAACACATGGTTGCTCGTTGAAGGTGGAAACATCGTAGGGTAACTACATATGTATACTCTATATATCTTTTTACAGGCAGCAAAACGTACTCAGGTTTAAAACTGAAAATTATTTAAAAGGAGTTCTTGCCTTTGTTTTTAAATGCACTTATCATATTTTGTAATTTCGTCAACCACAACAGAAATTATTTCTTCTGGCTACAGTGCTACACATATGTTGTTATGTTATGGCTCTAATTATGCAGTCAGTCAGTCAGTCATTGAGACTAGTGAGGGTGAATATTTCTTGACTTCTACCTTCATTCTGTCTGCATGAGCACATGGAACATTTTTACTCTGGCCCTGAATGCATGCAAGAAAAATAAACACATCAAGCCACACAAACTAAACCACTTTCTGGATCAATTTATACATAGGGAAAGTAGGCATCTACTTAGGCATAATGATATACATAGTACATATTGCGGGCACTCTGTCTACCTAGCAAACGACTCAACTAAATTTTACCACAACTGTACTGGTGGGTTTTTAGATTCAAGCTCGCTCGGATCTCATCATAATATGAGGCAGGTAGACATCTAGAAAATTTCATCATATAGCAAAAGCATATGGGATGTGGAAAGGGAAGCCAAGTCAAGCCAGAGGAAACAAATGCCAAATTGTCACGGACTTGTGATGTTCCAGCCCTTGGCTATACAAAGCCAGTCTTTGGAGAGAGAGTTGGGGGAAAAAAATAGAATCAACTTCACTTCGACTTGAATGAATTCCTACTTTTATTTCGAATCTCATAATACAGCTGCCTAGCTACGTGTCTACGTAGGAACTACAAAACTATCAGAGCCAGAACCAGAACAGGCCAGGCCAGACTATAATCTGTGCGTAAGTACCCACTTTTTAAAATCTCAATCTCAACTTTTGACTGCTGACAATCCTCATTCGTAAAATGCAAAGCCCTATCAGTAATCACACTGGCTGGGCTACTAGTACAGTACACAGTCAGAGACCAGCAAACCGAAAGCTTCCGTGTTGGTTATTGGTTTTGTTTGGTATATTTTCCCGTTAGTAATTAGACTTGGATCCAGAATTAGGGTCAGACATCAAAAGCTGAAAGGCAAAAGGAGGATCCGGCTAGGAAAGCCCATTTAAATATGCACTATCTAGCATTATGATTATGAGAAAAGAAACCGCAAACGAGAGATTTTGAGTCCCATTTTTTTTATTTTTACCCAACCTCAAATAATCATTTCAAATGAATTAGGTATAAATAGCGTGCATGTACTAGGAGAGCTACTGTGCTCTACCCTCTACCATTTAATTTTTGAGCTTTAATTTAGTTTGGTTTCCGTCATTTCCTCCGCCATGCCATGCTCTAGCTCTAACCCTAACTGACTCTGGGGAAGGTCACGGGAATTCGACTTGGACTTCCACGGATGGATTTGCCTGTGAAACAGGATTATAGTTAATTTTAATTTTCTACTTGTACAGTAATATGGGTACAGGGGTAGCAGCAGTAGCTCCGGCTCCGACTCTAGTAGCTCTTATACTACCAATAAAATTACAAAATACAAAAGTTAATGACTACACGTCATGGCGCAGATGTTGACGTAGACATGGATGTGGAAGCTGATGCTAATCTAGTACAAGAGGGAATGCTATCAGTGCCTTCAAATTCAAAACTTACTAGCTAGTAGCTACATACCAAGGTAATATGCATGCACACAGATAGCTTTTGAAAAGTTTCCAGCATAAAATAATAAATTCAATAATACAACCCAGAAGAAGAGATACAGAAAAAAAAACTAGAAAAGTCTACATACACAAGAACACAATATTTAAATATAATGAAGAATAATTGATTTTTAATTTCAATCCAGCCTAAAATCAACACTATCAAAAATCAACTATTCAAACGTTCTATAGTATAGGACAGAGGAAGGTAGGTAGGTACATTGTACTTAAGAAGTCAGTCCAGAGTCCAAGACTCGTAAGACAATGAGATGTAATAATCAAAATCAACTTTGCATTTAGTTTTTTTTATCTCCACCATTACATCAGCCCTTGCCGTTGACTTTGGCTAGCCTCTCACCATAGTATTACCATTACAGCTTTCCGCTTCCAAGACTTCCCTCCATTAACATTACTAATGCTTCCTAATAATATTAGACTGAAAAGTACCTCTACTACCTTACTACCTCTCTAGCACAGTCGAATTCAAAGGGGAGGGCCAAATTAGCAAGTTGAATTTCTGGCTTTGGAGATTTGATTAGCCATTGGACAAGAGGGTATACGTAGAGCTATTGCAGGAAAAAATCGAAATTAATGGGTGACCCTTACTTAAATATATTACATAAAAACTTTTTGTTGGCTCCAAATCCTTCGACCATTTGAACGCATTCATTAATAGATACCTATCTAATAATACCTATAATAAGCAAAATAAATTTGGCAATAAAAACTAGGAACTGGGTGTACTTCCAAGCAAGCCTGTGAACGACTCATAATTTCATAAGGGATAATTAACTTGTCCATACCATACCCAGTAACATGCCGACATAGAAATGGAAGTACCATATAGCCATATATTCGCAGCTATACCTCTTCTATACTACCGTAGAAGTGTTGGCATTTGCTATTTTGAATTGTATACAAGGAATGGTTGTGCAAGGAGTTCAAAATATTAAAGCTAGCTAACTGTGAAGGGAATATAATACGAAATAAAATGTTTTTCTAGCCTGTCAAAATATATATCTCGACAGGAATTACTGCACCAAAACTTATATATCTCCCTATACTGAAGTGGCGGCAGTGGCAAGGAACTTTTGTACTACTGACAGAGAACTAAAAAAGTAAATCTTAAATACGAACGAATTACATATTATTTGTTTAGCACACTTAGCGAAAGGCACGATCCTGAGCTAGTCCGCTAAGGCAATGGAAATGCAGTACAACTAAAGGATTTCATATTTACGATTTCGTCGGCTGCATTGCATGAGTTTGAGTACAGTGTTTCTTATAAGACTACTGATAGTACCTAAGATACTTACGGCGTCCCCTTCGATACGGCTCTATTAGTCATGCCATATGGCGGAATAGGGTGCTCTGTACATACCTACTGCTACTAGCTACCTTCGGTGTACCGACGATTAATGTGCATGATTTCTTACGTCCACACTAACTCAGTAAAATCCTCAAATCAAATCAAAGTATGAAGACTCTGAAGGCAAGCAAAGCCAAGTTAAAGTACAGCTCCTGGCCCTTGTGTTTTCTTAAAGAATAAAATATAACGCAGCTAACCACTGCCACTATCTACTACTTGCAATCTACAACGATCGCTACTCACGATCCCTGTAGATACATGCACATATAGATATATAGACACGCTTTCAAGCAGAATTTTGAACAAACAAATCTGTAAGCGCAATACTGTACTGTATCTGTAATGCGGTTTACAAATTAGGCTTTGGATTTGTAAAGAGAAGGAGAGCGAGAAAGTTAACGAACGACGGCAGCACATTTTAACAATAACAAAAATAACAATCCCATGCATACATACCGTATCTTCTTCCGTAATAAGAGTAAGGGTCTTACAAGTATGATCTTTTGCGATTTGGGTTTGAAGAGCTTTGGAAAAAGGTAAAAATGACGATAATGTTCGAAAATGTGTAAAACAAAACTTAAATATGCATTTCCCAAAAAACCTAGACGCAGATTTAAGCTGTTTGAAAGAATGCCAAATGTAGTAGTTGCACATTTCGGAAAAAAACGCATACAAATTTCCATGACGTCACTTTTGAAAGGTTCCTAATGATTCACCTATGCCTTTGCAATTAGGTATAAACGACTGGGGAAAACCCCGGCAGTGCTGTCGTCGACAACACTCTTGTGTGAGGAACAACTACAAAGGAGCCCATGAAAATCAGTGGACATCTAAGAAATGACCGAATTACTTTGACATTAAGTCCCAGATAAAGCTCGTGGTGGGAAATGTATTGGTTCTGTCAAAGTCTTAAGCTCGTAAAAATTATGGTCCTTCCCTCACTCAGTCCAAAGAGGACCAGCCAAACCTTTTGTGTGTAGGTACTTTGTATGTTAGGTCCGTACAAAGGTCGTCAGATTTAGCGAGAACCACACACGGAACTGAGAAATCACAAGTCATTTTAAGTCGAGTCATTACTACAGTTTACAAGATTTGTGGAAATATATATTTCTTTCAAAGACTAACAAAGTACCTACATATGTTCGGAAGGTTTCCCTCGTCAAACGAAAATCTTACGGAAACAAAACATTCACTCCGTTTTATGTTTTAAGTATTAACTCTGATCGTCCCAAGTCGTCCGTCATAACCCAACATAATGTATCGAAATTGAAACCCTCAGAAAATCCCCAATCTCACTGTTTCCCGTCAACGCGTCAACTCACATTATCTTTCAACAACTATCACAACACATCTTCTACCCATGGATGAACAATGCTGATTACCAGACAAACTAGATGTTCCTTCTATACTTAAGATACACTTAAGATAGATGAACTCATCAATACAACCGCAGAGCTCAACAACTATTCATCATGAGACGGAATTATTATGACGATGGCAGAGATGCTGACTGGGAATAATGTTAATGTAGATGCTAATGCTATATATTATCTCCCTTATGAATCATCCTGTGGTTTTTTGAGATCAGTGATCAGTCAGAGAGAGACAGTCAGTCACTGTGTGAGTGAGCAATGATGAAAATTCACGTGAAGATTACCAAGGATACTAACATTTCCCCATTGCCCATCATCACGCCAATTCACCACCAGAGCAAAGCACAAGAAAATTAACGACTGGGACAGACAAGTGTGATTAGATTTTATAAAATACGCAATAATTTATAAAATATGAAATATTCCCAACTGCATAGCAAATACATGTATCTGCACAGAAAACAACACAGATGATCGATTTCGATTTTCGAGTCCATCATGCCCCACTGAAAGACTGTCTCACCGTCAGTCCTCCTGAGTTAATTTCTTTTATACAGTGTTATTATAAAGACGTCGTGACTAAAAGCCTGGCTATATGCACCTACTATGTAATATTTAAATATACCTATACCAACGCTGTATGTCCTGTTGAACGTTGCTATGCTGTACCTACGTCCCCATGTACATTGTATGACTAACCCTTGTTTCTCCTCTTTTACCGTTCTGTTCGACTAATCAGTAAAATCAGTGCTAAATTCATTCCCATGCGGATGACCTCAATAGCACATAGTTAAAAGTCATATGTATCCTTGTTAAGGCTTTTCCACACTCAATCAAACCAAAGCAAAGCAATGCAATGGAGAAGCTTTAAACACATTAACAAGCTATGTGAGCACTCGATATCTATTTTTTACAAAATATTCAAACTCATTTCTTTCTCTCTCTCTCACTCAAAAGTCCGTGCTTTGAATTTTCACAACTCTTACAAATTGAGCAGGACAGAGGAAAACAAGCCAAGACGTGCAAACTACTGATACTGATATGAGGAAGAGAGCTAACTAGTGTGCACAGGGCAGTGAGCACAAGAGTTAAAAAAAAAAGTAAACGATTTCCAACAGAAAATATTGATTTCGCCTCCATTCTTCCCCATGACATTTAGCCGACACATTTTCCACGCTGCATGGTCAGTGGTCAATGACTAGCTGCATAAAAGCTGAACAAATTTTTAAATCTTCAAACAAACTGTGCTATCTACTTATGTATAAGCTTGGGTTCGCCAGATTTATAGTAAAAGTGAATTCCTGGTTTCTCTCGATAGTACTAACAACTAATGGGAATCGCAATGGTAACTCTAACGTCTGCCTGAATATTCTCATATGCAGGGATACAGAAACTACAGAAAATACAGATAGTCACTGAAGTTAGAAGCTAAAAGTGTGCTGAGGTGTTGGAGGTTTAGCTCAGAACTCAGTAGAGCATAGTGGATGTCGTACACTCCCGTAGAAAAGTATAATCGAGAGAAACAAAACGTCAACTGAATTGAGTCGCTCAAGAAATGTTTTCCTTCATCCCGTCAAGAATAATATTGCCCATGTATATAAAATATATTACAGTATTTATGTTTGTTGTAGGAAATTTCAGCCGCCGCCCATCCAACAGACAGCCGAGCACTCTGCACACACATACATACCTACGTACGAGTGCAAAGACGTGAAACACAAGAACGAGCTACATCATCAATAAATCATACGGTCTATAGGTATAGCATTACCGAGTCTAAATGGTACACATGTTAGGCTATGAACTATGAGCAGAGCACACACTCACAGCGAAAAACAACACTGATAAAAAAAAATGAATGTGCATACAATTCAGGCAAGTATGGGATGGCATGACAGCATAATACACAGCAAGAAAACTTCCTCCCTGAACTTTATAGTCCGTGATCTACGCTGCTCTAAATCTCCATACTGACACCGTACCTACGTACGTACCCCCCAACAACTACCAAATACTAAACGCTAACAAACTGATTCTTGTGATAATAATGAATAACCTTTTACAACCACGGAATTACAAATTCCATTTACCTATAGCTACAAGCAAGAAACCGCTTGGAGTGACTTTATTCACTGACTCACTAAGTGCATAACCTATGCACGTAGCAGAGGCTGGCTTGCTAACTCACAAACTGACTACTGACTGGGACTGGGTGACGGGTGACCAAGGTTAGATCTAATATAAGTGAAAGAAATTTCGGTCGAGATAAGAACACAAAGTCTATCTGCAACACAGATAATATATCACAATCCCCTTGCATTGAACTGAATTGTGATTGTTGCGTAATCCTAGTCCCAATAATGAAATATGTAACACTACAGAGCCAAAGCATTAATAATATAATAAATTAATCCTGTTAACTTTGCTTTTATCAGCTAAAATTGAAAGAAACGATTACTCATTTTAAAATGTAATACTAAACCAAAATCAAAGTCAAGATGGAAATCTTCCCCGTTTCGTTTTTTCAAGTACAGCCCTACCCGTCTAGTAAACACTTGAGTACATACTGTAACAATATACCTATCCAATTTTGTACTTTACGCCTCCAACAAAGGACCATGTGTGTGATTAACTTGGCGAGGGAAACAATAAAAAAAAAGTTAATTAAAAGATGGATAGATCAAAGCCAATATAAAGAGTAACAAATGATCATAAAAGAGTGTTTTCAATCATACTAGTCGACTCTAGTTAACCCACAATAGAATGCCCCAACGCCGACACAGTACAGTGTAGTACAAATTTGAGTAAAAAACAATAAAACTTGGTATTAGCAGTTTCTTATCGTTATCTTTATCCCTCTCGTACCGTTTGAACTTTGATTGAACTTTTAAAAGGATTTTTATGTGTGCAACTTGTAGAGGGGTATGTAGCTCTTGCTTCACAAAGGAAACGCCAACCTATAACCTGCACGACGACACATCTTCTCTATTTGTGTTTACAACAACAAAACAACGAGGATGATCAAAGAAGGAAATGCATCATCATAATAACAGCGGAGGACGAAGAGAGAACCGAAGAGAGTCAAAGCTTTAAAAGGGAGATAAACTCTCAGGCCTACATTCAACATACAGGCTCAGACACTGCTTCGCGGTTCAAGTACGTACAGTCTGTGATAAAAATATAAGATTTAACTCCCTCCTTAACATCTTTCAATTCGTTTAAACTTCTTCCTATTTCGCCATCCCCTCCCTCACTATACATACATATAAGATATAAACTTACCTAAATTATAGGACTGCACAGCCATTTCTTTTTCGACCGGGGACATAAATATTATATAAACCATAGGTAAAAAATATTGCATATTTTCCACGGTGTACTAGTATGTCTCTATTCCCCCTCGGATTCTATTTCTAAAGGGGCCTTTCAAGCACTACGTCATGGGATTTGGGTTTGGAAGAGCTTTTAAAAAAGGCAGAAATGAAAATAATCTTTTGAAAAAGTCTAAAAAACTTAATAGCCTTTTCAAAAAATGCAAAATACATTAAATTTTTTTGAAAAAGTGCAAAACATGCAATTGACAGATTTTTAAAAGTCACTTCTATGACGTCACACTTAAAAGTCCCCACAGAAATGTACACAAGGGATTTAGTGATGGAAAGTATGGAGGTAGAAACAGACAGTGTAAAGGTACGAGGTTGAAGCGAATTTAAAAACTCCCCTCATATTGTTTTTCCTCCTGTTATACGGTTCAGATCATCAACCAAGCAGAGTAGAGTACTGCTGAAATAAAATGGGCTTTGACTTTGATTTTTCTTTTACGCTACAGCCGAACGTTATAGGGATGGGAATGTCTATATAGGTACTTCATGTGAACTGTACTACATCATGCTGATAATATTTTATCACCCTGGCTCTAGTCATCCTAAACAAATCTTAACTCGTCTTTGTTCACTTTACTCTCTCAACTTAAGAGGGAAAAGGATTTTCATTGCGGTTTTTTTTTCCAGCCCGCCGTCCCGAGTAAATATCCGTGGAACGCAGAACGCAATCTCCACTGTTGAGAGTAAGTAAGTGCCTACATCATTAGGGTAAACCGTCACTATTTACAAAGGCTTTGCCTCTAACACTCCTTCACTATAGGAATCTGGAGTCCATCCCGCAGTATGTACAATAATAACATGGCTTCTCAATAAACACAATTGGTTCTGCACGGCTAAATAAAATAAATCAAAAAATTGATGTACACTCACTAGGCAACCTTGGCTATGACTATATACATACACCGACTGCATATATAGACCAAATCCAATAAAAAGACGTGGGCCATTTTTTCCCCAGGATTTTTAAAAGATTAATGGGACTGGGAATATATCACCGGAGATAGATACATGCCTTTATGCCGTGCCATGTCATGTCATGCCTGCTCATCCCTCACAATTAGTTTCACAACTACAATCACTTTTCTCATTGATTCCACGTCCAACATCTTCACGGGAAAAAAAATGGCTCCAACAAATTATAGCAAAGTCCCAAAAAATCCTACTTGCCACCAGCAAACCAAAAGAACGTCAAAAAGCCAATATATTTCAGCTAAACGCGTAAGTAAATGATGAACGACAGGGAACGAGTGGTAAGTCTCATGTAAAGGCATGCATAACTATACACAATTTTTGCAAACTCAAAACCCTGGATGTCATTCCTTTGGTTTTTTTTTAACGGAAATGAATTTCAATATGAACTTCTTATATCAGAACGAAGCTGGATTCCCTCAGTCGCCGCTACTGTAAACTTTTTCAAAAACTTTTCCTAATCGCTAATGAATGCAGAGGAAGGAGAAAGCCGGGCTCGTTGGAAACGAGAAGCAAAGTTTCTTCTTTGAAAAAGACCATCCCTTCAGTTAGAGTATCCATGCACGAGTACTGATAGCAGATTTATGGATATGCTTTTACATAGACCCATAGGCAATATGCACGTGACAAATTATATAGGGAATCATCATAACTGTTCTAATTTGGCCTAGGTATGTACGTCCCATAGACTTTGACGGAGAGCTTTTTAAAAAATATGACACAAAAAATAATTTATTCATCTCCCTTCATCTCTTCTCTCGAGAGTGCTCACAACTCACAAGGCAGAATCCAGATCAAAAAGGAAGGAAAGAAGCAAAGGGGAAAAAAAGATAGAAATTTGTTTGCGAAGCGAAAATCCTAAGGGTATACATGTAAAAATATATAATCCACCAAAGTCCATAATATATTTACATGTAGCCCTGGCTTCTTGCTTCCATTTCCATGAAATTTTTATTTATTCACTCACATCATATGCAATGCATGTAGTTTCCTTGGAATCACCGGATTGCGTAAGGACCAGAAACTGATACACAGTACACAGTACATACTACCTTTCAGTATCTAAGGAGCACCGTCGCTATACATAGACTAGGTATACCTAATATAATAAAAATGCATATTTCCTTCTTAGATTGTACAGAGTCACATGGCGTAACAAGGGCGCCATTCAATGCTATATAATGCAATTCAATGCACCGTCAACAATCCAATTGACTTCTATTACTTATGTATTTTTCAGAATTCGAATAGTTTGGGCTTTCAGCTAAAAGAACGGAAGGACGGACGGACACACCGATCAGAATTCAGAACAGAGCAAAATACCTACCTAGGTATGTACGTACCATCTAATAATGAACGAAGTAAAGAATGAATGACGATGACAAGTCCACGCCGTAAAAGTCTTGGACTCTCTCTGTCTCTCTTAAACAAAAAAAAAATACAAAATCTGCAGCTAAAACTATAAAACGTAGAGCCACAAACGTAGTGCTTAAGACTTGAAGACAAAGCCAAAGCCAATCCAAAAAGAAAAAGAAGGAGATGATGCTGATGATGATGATGAATAAGAAGAAGAACAAGTCCAAGAAAAGGAGGATAAGATATATAAAAAAAACAAAAAAAGGGAAGCTATCACTAAAACAGCCGGAGAGGTCGTTGCCGTTTTCTTTGGCTGAACTAAGCCAAAGCCAAAGCTAAAGCCAAAGCCTTCCAACTAACTAACTAAGAAACGAAGGAAGAAATGGACGAGATGATCATGATCACACACCGCTCGCTCACAAGGAACAAGTCCTGCTGCTCAAGAATACAAGCTCCAAGACTTATTACAGAGCTACAGACCATGTCTGGAGTTGAAGTGAGCGACAATAACATGCTATGACATAACCCCCTTATCATCATCCATCCCATGGACGTCTTCCTTCGTCTCTGTATTATTTTCTTCGTAGCTCTCCGTCCCAGTTATAATTACACATGGGCATTATTACCACTCTGGGATTGCTACTATTACCTTTTGGATTATTATTAGCATTTCCCTTACTGCTGCACGACTGCCTGTTATTGTTAGCAGAGGCTCGTATATCTTTCGTTTCCTTATTTTCTAACTCGCCTTTGTCTTCTATGCTATGTGTCGCTACTGGTACTGGTTCTGTTACAACAATAGACCCGAAACAAAGGGTCGCCCTATTACGTGAGCATAGCACGTACCCCTGATATCTATATGCCTTCCCAATTCGATTAAGATTAAAAATTGATAGTCTACATACTATTCTATTGTATCGTACTTTCCGTCTCGGTCAATGGTGCGGACGAGAATTGGAATGTTAATGAATAGTGAACATTTTGATGAAATGCTAGGTTTTTATTAAAAAACAGTGAGGGTTTTTACGCCGATATAAATTAAATGCGTAAATAGGTACATTGCGGTTTTAGTTTCATTCGGCTATAGCTTTAAGATGTGTATGGGTCCATCAGTAGGTAGGTCAACGTCAGGAGGAGTCTAAGACAAGCCCGAGCTAAGCATGAGAGTTGGCTTAAAGGAAAGCACTGCCAAAAAGTGTTTAAACTCGAGAGTCTCTAAGCTCTGGTTGGCTGGTTGGTGGGTTTGCTTCCTTGGTTAATATATATTGATATGGAGCAGAAAAAAATAAAAGAGACTTGAAGATTTCCATTATTATATACATGGTTGGATGGATCCAGAATTCACAATCCACAGATACCTTTATATGGGTACAATAGCCATTTATAACATTGTTCTACACCGTCCATTTTTACATAACTTACACCCACGTTTACGTTCCTCCATTTCTCAATCCCAACTACAGCTTGGAATGTGCGGCTATCTGTACCACACGGTGAGTTGTTGTGAGCTCTTTGCAAATACAAACTCAGGGCTCTGTGTTCTCTTGTATTGTTTCACCGTCCGAAACGACAATGAAATCCAAATCCAACTTCCAAGCTATCAGAATATACGGGAGATTTATATTTCTATGTAAATACGGAAGAGTTTCTTTACCTGAAAGAAATAAAATGAAAAAACATTATTAGATTATGTAATTATGCATTATATTATTACTATACATATAATTATATCCACACCAGTGTGGCCGAGTGGTGGATGGTTCCACGTCCTCGATAAGGTTACTGTGGGGTACAGCGGTTCAATT
>JAQFZC010001075.1:0-34798 GCA_034695205.1 Dicyrtoma fusca | reverse complement strand
GGGCTTCTTTGGAAACAAACTATTCATATGTGGAGAGTGGAGAGTGCGAGAAAGCTGACCGGATAATCGAACTTGTGCCGTAAGGGTTCAATGTCTGTTCTTTTAAATTCAAACACGAAAAATATTGAGTTCGTTCTGCTAAAAAATTTGTGGACCAGCGGATGACGCCGTCTCTATGTTAGACCAAGATTCTCCCCTGACTATCACTAACGAGTGTGGGACGTAACTGCTGATGTAGTTCACTTCACTACTCTTAAAATATTGCGGGATAATAAGACTGAAGAAGGTAGAAATACAAATCTTGCTGTCAGTAGAGCATAGCACATACGAGACTTACCTTACGAAGGGGGTAAAGAAGATTTTTGTAGTAGAGAACATACGAGACCAAGAAAATGAAAGCACTAAATACCTACCGAAATAGGGAATGTATTTCCATTACAGTTATTACAGAATACATTTATGAGCACATAATTGTATAATGCGTTTATAAATTATATTAAATATACATTTGTAACCTTGTCAACTTTAGGAAAAAATGGGCTGGCTGCAATGAATACTGAGTCTCAGGACTGTAACATTACGATAATTGCGTAACAGTTAACAGTGTAGTTATAGATATCCGTGTAAGACCTTGATTTCACTTGCGACTTTAACCATGGTTAACTTTAACTATAGTTAGTTTATCCATGATTAGCGTGTGAAATCCGCACTAACCATCGTTTTTACCCATAGTTAGTGCGGATTTCACACGCTAATCATGGATAAACTAACTGTAGTTAAAGTTAACCATGGATAAACCTGCACGTGAAATCAAGGTCTAACTGTGAGAATTTAGTAGGAGAATTAAATCAAGGTAGTTGTAAATCATCATCAGTTCATCAGACAGAAAAATTAATAATTCCAAGATATTTATAATAGGAAAGGGAAGTTCAGGTAGACGTCTCTTATTTTCTCTACTTTCATTTTCTCCTCTACCCGATTTTAAACATTATGGTCTCGTATTTTCTCGACCAGAATTATGTTCTCTACCTACCAAGCATTCAATGTGTCTGTAATTTGTTTTCTACTTCGATAATATCTCTTTCTGCTGCGATATATGATCATTAGCTGCTTAGTGCTAAATTTTAGTTCACAGAACCTTTAAACGCGGTTAAGCGTTGAACGAGAATGCTAAAGAAATTTGAGTAGAGAACATACGAGACCTAAATTACGAAGCGAAGGAGGTAGATAAGATATTCGTAGTAGAGAACATACAAGATGTCTACCGAAGTCTACTTATGCAGAATTTGTTAAGTTGATATTTTACTTAGCTTTCTACTACTAAAATCAAAAACTAAAAATCTAAAAATTCTCCAAAACTAATGTTTACCCATCTATTACAATCCTAGAGGAAGTATAAACCTGAAGATGGAAGAGGTTAGTACAACACCTACACATAAGTACCGTAAAGCACCAAATAGTGCCCCCCGGGCACTATTTCAAGTTCGACCTAAGCACCCGGGCACAATTAGAGACCGGGCACAATTAGAGACCGAGCACAATTAGAGACCGGCACAATTAGAGACCGGGCACAATTAGGGACCCGGGCACTAATGCAATTGCAGAAATTCAGTGCATTTTATTGTCAAATCTTGAATTTAAAAATACATTCATGAATATTGTTCAAATCAAACATCATGAAAACAAAAAGAACAAAAGAATTTACTAGTCTAATGGTACCTAATTTATTATGCATGGAACATTTATAGAAGTATAAATACCTAAATAAATATGAACGATCAAATCATGTATCCGAGCTACCATCACTAGCGCCAGAACCTTCTTCCTCATCGGATGATAAATCAATCACCCTCTTTTCAGAAACCTCTGGGACCCTGGTGAATTTCTTGTCCTAAATTAGAATCCCTGTAATTCAAGAGAATCTGCCAAGCGTCTCGACATGGTCAGCGCTCTCCTCAACTCAATCTGGATTCATTTTTAAACGCGGTAGATAGTAGTGCTACTGTTCTAAGAGACCCAGGAACAAATAGGGACCCGGGCACTATTAGAGATTCGGGCACTATTTCGAAATTCGAGCTAAGACCCCGGGCACTATTAGGGACCCGGGCACAATTTGGTGCTTTACGGTACCTTTAAGTACATTCATCAGTTTGTATGATTTCGATTTCTCATCTCTCATGCTCTCATTCATAAATTCCTCTCATAGCTTGCGGATAATATCCCTTGCCTTCGACTCCTTCATCGTAGCACCTCGTATTTAGATAACCGTATACTCGCACTCTTCACTAAAATTTCGTCCAGGATATCTTTGTTTATATGATTCATGAACGACAATAATCTTAATGAATCATCTTTGTAGGAATGTTGTACGTCTCTGCATTTCGTATTTTGAATGCTTCGCTGGAACTATGTAATATATTTGTCAACTCCTGAATGATGCCTTGTAACTATAGTGCCTTCAGCGCAGTATTAAATACTACAGTACATGTATGTACCTAGTTAAATACATGGGTAACATTTCTCTACAATTCAGTTCTCAGTAAAAGTAGGTACCGTCTTAAGTATATAGAAACCAAAATACTGACGTTACTGACCAAAAGTAGAATAGTGAAGTAGGTAATTATGTACCAAACCAACATAAAAACTAAAAATATATCCATAATTTGTTCCTATAGCTTCCAAGCGACTTGGGTGGGACGGGAGATTTCTTAGTGTAAACATTTCTATTCCATTTCCATGCGATCGAAATTTAGAAGTTTTTTCCGTACGGTATCAGTAGCTATAAAAATACAATAATAGAAAATATTAATAGGATAATACTAAAAAAAAAGTTACCTCTCGTTATGATTCATCAACTTCTTTGTGATTTTGACTATGACTGTAAGTTAGTACACCTTACTTCTAACTCTAACTTACTCTGGCTCGGCCGAACTTGATGTAATATTTATGCCAATAAATTGCAATTTTGCAATGTTATTACGAAATACCATACAGCGGCTCCTATAATATTTTTTCAAGCTGCTAAACTTACTAATAATACTACTTACGCATATTATCCCTTATCATCAATTTTGGTATACTGTTACCGCCACCGCCTGCCCGCTTAAAGTCGTCCTTTCCTTGTCCTTACGTTATACCTTTACGTACTTTAGTACTTACCTATAATTAGCTGTGAGACTGCGTGCACATGACAGGATAATTTTGCCAACCCGAAGTAGTTACACTTGTATGACAAATAAAAAAGAGCTATCTTTTAACTACTCATCACACTCCACATCTGCTCGGAAAAACAATACTACACATATAAATCCAAAATACAAATCCCCAACCTCCCTAAACATGTACCTGAGACAGATAATATAATATAATAAAATGATTATTAATTTGAAGTAATTATTATTAGCTGGTCGCTTCTGACGCGTAGCGCTGTTTTGAGTCACAAAGGAATAATAAAGGCGTCGTTGATTAAGAACGGGACGTTCGTGGCTGTGTGTGAGGAGTGGGAGTAGCCAATGGGACGCGGGTTGGGGAAGGTGTGGGCCAATGAGTGCGTAGCAGTTAAGATTTGATTTTTTGACCGTTAGCATTTGACAGGCAGACAGAGCAGCATTGCATTCCCTCGTCCTCTTCTCTTCGCTTTAGCTGTTATTATTTATTATTTCCAGCGTGTAAAAATACTTGCCAAGATCCTAACATTTGTAACTGGTAGCAGACCATAATTGTATCCGTCCTTCCTTCCCTCGTATTTCCTTTTAAAGGTGGATTTGTGGATGACAGAAAGTAGGTTTGTCTTTCTCAAACTCTTGGGTCTGTGAGTCTCTGAGGAGCTCTTTAAGTTGAGTGTGAGTTGTTAATTTATTCTTCGTCTTTTACATGTTGATGGGGTTTTTATTTCTCCAGGTGTGCGTGCGTGATCTCGTGGAGCAGCGACTGTGGGACTAAATCCTGGACTTGGGCTTCCACAACTGCAGTCTTTAGGTATCAAGACTTTATTTTAACAAGAGTCGTCGTTGAGCTGAGACGCATCATTAGCGGTTGAGCTATATAGCTTGGACTCTTATCGTTTTTGGGCTTTAGTCTGGCCCAGGCTCGTCTCCCATCTCCCTTCACCACCAGCCACCACCACCACCAGCACCAGCCCATTGCCTTGGACGTTCAACTGACAAAACAGCACTACGCAGACTTGCTACCACTATTGCCAGGCCAGGCAGGCAGCAGGAGGTGGATCCCAAAACTCCAAACTCCCAAAACCAAATCTACAATCCCAAACTTCAAAAGTCACAACGGTCACTCTGGATTTCATTGAACTCGGGAAAAGACGTCTCCGTTGGTTTTCTCTTCCTTTCTTCTTCCTTTTTAGTTTTTGGTAGTCAGTTATTCCCAAAATCCCCTCCCCGTCCCTAAAAACGGAAACCAAGTCATGAGCAAATAATAGTTAAGTGATCTTCTCCAGTACTCTGAGTCCCATTAAAGTATTTTTTGATACAATTCCAAGTCCACATCAGATTTATCATCCTCAAACTAACCTAGAAATGCGGAGCAAGTAAACAAACAAAAGTCAAACGCCAACAGCCACAGAGCCTGAGCCAAGTATCTTAAGGTAGGAGAGCAGAGTAGGTTGAGAGGAAGAAAGGAGACGTTGAAGACTGTTGACTGTCTATGGAACTGGATTTGAGACGGTTGCTTTGTTTGAGAGGTGGATCCATTTTTTGATTGTGATAAGAACCAGCTAGGAATCTTACAAAGTGCTTTCTAAGTGTCTTTTAAATTAACGGAAGAAGAAGATGGCGAACGTTATTCAAGCAAGACCCCCGGCTGGAGGACTCGCTGCTGTGGCTGGAGGAGCTGGAGTTGGAGGAACGGGAGCCACCACAACTTCAGAGCAATTAGAAATCCCAGAAATAATCATAGATAAAAATCGAAATAAAATTTATCATCGGGGGAAATTTTTGGGGAAGGGGGGCTTTGCTCGTTGTTATGAGATCATAGAGGAGGGCTCCAGTGCACTATTTGCGTGCAAAATCGTGAATAAAAGCTTGCTCACCAAGCAACATCAGAGGGATAAAATGGCTCAAGAAATTTCAATTCATCGGGAGCTGAAGCACGAGTACATTGTTAATTTTCACTCGTATTTTGAGGACGATCTCAACGTATATATTATTCTGGAGTTATGTGCTAAAAAGGTAGGTTATTTTTGGAGTTTAATTATATTTTTGTTGTAATCTTTATGATTAATGTTGTTTCAAGTAAAAGGTTTCGTTCACCTATTCCCCCTTTACTGCCGACTGTGATGACTGTCAGATTTGCGACGTTAAGCGAATAGTGTAGAGCTGGAGAGTGTAAGAAAGGCGCGTAAATGGTACGTGGGGCATGGGAAGAACGCCAGCGTGATTAGTATTCAGCTATAAGTCATAAGTGTTAGTAACTGTGCTAGCAGTGTTTTTATGGCGGGATTACGGGTGTTGGGCTTATTATTTTTAGAAATTATGACAGCATTATCTTGAGGCATATGGGCATGAGAATGGATGGACAAAGTTATGAAAAGTTAAATAGGTAAAGATCATGAGGGTAGGATCAGTAGGATGTTGAGAGCTTAGTCATCTGTTCACACTAGGTAGAAGCTGGAAAATGTATGTAATTATAATTAAAGACGTGTTTTGTTGTACATTTAGAGCCTCATGGAGTTGCAAAAGCGTCGCAAGGTTGTAACCGAAACGGAGGCCCGTTACTTTTTGAAGCAGATAATGTTAGCGGTTAATTATCTTCACGAGAAAAGGATCATTCACCGAGATCTTAAACTGGGGAACATATTCGTAAATGAGGCTGTTAATTTGAAACTTGGAGATTTTGGACTGGCAACAACAATTGAGTACAATGGAGAGAGAAAGAAAACACTATGTGGAACCCCCAATTATATTGCTCCGGAAGTTCTGTCGAAGAGAGGACACAGTTTTGAAGTTGATATATGGTCCATCGGTTGCATTTTGTATACCCTCCTAATTGGTAAACCTCCATTCGAAACTCACACATTGAAAGATACATATTCAAAGATAAAACGAGGAGACTATTTCATACCGAAGAATAAGATTTCATCAAGTGCCAGAATTCTCATCGAGAAAATGCTTCAAGTTGAACCCTCTTTACGGCCTAATGCTCAACAAATTCTAAAATCCGACTTCATTGAGAGGTTGTACATCCCATCCTCTTTGCCGACCTCGTGCTTGACCATGCAGCCCCGATTTGATAATAGAGCCAGCTTTACACCGGGGTCAGTTCAAACTTCAACGAAACGTCCTCTGAGCGAACATAATCCCAAGTCACCAGGGCCCACCCCAATTGGAGTACCTGTCGGCAAAGTCCCAAATCCAGAACAATCACGAAAGAATGAAGCTGCCTTCAGTATGAAATCGTTACATCTTCAGATAAAAGCTTTGTTGGATCATGAAGTTCGGCGTCTTCCCTCTGATGATGATTCGGAAGATCCCAATTCCGCACCTTTACTATGGATTGCCAAATGGGTGGATTACTCGGATAAGTACGGCTTCGGGTATCAGCTGTCCGACGATTCCATAGGAGTAAGTTTTAATGACTTGACCAGAATGGTTCTCTTACCCGATGGGTCCAACATGCACTACATCGATAAGAATGGGTTGGAACATTACCACACTAAGGATAAATATCCTATAAACGAGCTTCAGAAGAAAGTGAAGTTACTGAATTACTTTCAACAGTATATGAGCGAAAATTTGCTCAAGGTATTATATTATCCTATAATATATACAGTTGTTTGTCCATGCCTTAAAAGTAAATTGTGTATTACTATTTATTTTAAATTGCAACTACAGGCCGGGGGAAATATCCCAACAAGCGAAACAGCCCAAATGACTCGCCTCCCCAGTATGTGGACGTGGTTCCGTACTTCTCGAGCTGTTGTTATGGTCCTTACTAATGGAACTCTGCAAATCAACAATTTCAGGGATCATACTAAAATGATTCTATGCCCCCTAATGGAAGCTATTACTATTCTGGAGCAAGGGCAGCCAATGAGAACCTTTAAATTTGCAATGATACAGAAGCACGGATGTACACCGGAGCTACGACTAAAAATACAATATGCACTAGAAAAGGTCAGTAATTTAAGGATGATATGGGTCGTCTTAAATCCAAATACTCTGGAGTTAGAGTTGTACCTAACATTAGTTCACTAATACTAACAACCTAACGTTATATTCTAGACATATCCTAAACGTGGGCGCACTTTAAAGATCTTCCATGTTTTTTTCGGAGCGGAGTCATTGAACATAAGTTGGTTGTGGGTTTAAAAAGGTGCATGAGAAGGCTGTGGCCAAATCATATTCGTACTACGATCAAGTGTTCCGAAAAAAGCATTGGACATCTGAATTCCGTTCAGACCGGTCATTAGTCATTTAAGCAATGATTGGTGAAGATGTGAAAAAAAGATATATAATAGAATATTTCCCTTCTGCATTTCAGCTCGAAGTTGTGATAGGCACAAAATGTTCCGACCAGACAACAGCCAAACAGCAAACGACCAAGTAATAAATCTAATTGTGTTTACTAATGAGACTGAGAATGAGTTTCGAATTTAGTACGTAAAACAAGAGATGACGGTAATTCGTAATTTTGAATAGATTTTTGTAAAAAAAAAATGCTCCTCATTCATACACATCTACCTAATTACACAACAACTTGTTGAGTTCACACATTCAGAAATAATATACCTATGTATAATACCTATATTATGTAATAGTTACTCAAAATATGTATACAAAAAATAACTACAAATACCCCAGCTGTGTCCGTGTCAACGTTAGCGTGTAATGTTACAATTTAAGAAGTTCAAGAGACGACGACGAATAATGAAGAGTTAAAAAAAATGGTTGATTTTGAAGTTTTGAGAAGGTGTGTAAAGTCTACTAATGTCTACCGTATGCATTTTTAAAAACCCACGTTGTACACTATGTAACTATTATTAAAATAATCACAAGAAGAAGCTTTTATTAATTAATTATATGTATATTATACAAAAGGAACTTATTTCGTTCTCATTCCTATTGTCTGTTCAACGAGAATATTTTTACTATAATACAAAAGTTACAACTATTACCTCTGTGTTTAGTTCAAAAATAAAGCTCAAACATTATCAACCCATTATTATGTAGTATTTTTACCTTTTTGTAATATTTTTCTTCCCCCTTCTCCCCCCCTCTCGTTTGTACATGTAAATACCTACATTTTTCTAGACTAAGTAATTACTACTGTTAGTGTCATTATCGTTCTTACTGACAGTACACATGCATAATATTTAATATTGTCATTTCCAGCATTTATATGGTTTTGTACACAGTTTTACGATTAAAATTATTCAAAAAATACAAAAACATTTCGATGAATTTAATGGCCGCTTTCATTATAGCACATTATTCAAGTATACTACAGCTCATCTTAGGAACAGGAGGGGCACATTCCATATTTCATCCTTTGCATTCCTCTAAAAATACATAGCGACTCAAGTGCAAAAGGCAAAGGGTTCAAGTTAAAGTTAATCCGGACGGACTCAACAGTGGTAACAATAGAATTTGAGTTCTTGGAAAGGCAAGTAGTGACGAACGGGGATTAAAAAGAGCATTTATGTACAACTATTAATGGACGGTTAGTCTAGACGGCTGGGGAAAGACACACATGACAATCCAGGGCACAGGGCAGGCCAGTCTGGTTTGAGTAAAAGTTGTCGTTGACGTATTATTGGTGGTGGTACATAGTTGTTTTTGGTGGTGCTGTGTGTGTGTGTGTGATCTGATGATCTTGTGTGTTGCTCGGATGAGTGAAGTGATCATTTGGAGAGATGATAAAAAGTTTTTGTAGTTGGTGCCGTTGAGTTCACCTCCATCTGGTTTCTACAACGTTGCCGTAAGAGTTGAGTAGCGTACATACGGCCTACGAGTATACCACATGAGTGTCTTGACAAACTCCAAGGAAGCGTTAAAAATTCCGTCTTTTCACCTGTCCTCCGACGAGTCAGACTCTTTAATATTCAAAGTATTGACTGTTTAGCAATTTTTTTAAAAATTCAGTCAATTTTAACTGTAACTCTAACTCTAATTAATTAAAATTTTTACGAACGACTCTTTAACTATTCCCTTGGACTTGGATTTGAATTGTAGTACTTTAAACCTCTACCTACTTGGAAACAGAAATTCCCTAGTCAATTTAGTGTAGTAAGTCTTGTTGTTTTGTTATCAGTTTTCGTCATCGTTAGAAATCCAATTATTTTCTAATCTGAATTCGGAAGCGAAAGTTTTAATTACTAAAAGTATAAGTAGTGTGTTGACGGTGGTGTAATTGAGTCGAGTGACTTGACTTTGACTGCGTTTTGAGTGTCTGCTGCTCTATATTTCTATTATTTACGGATTACGGACACGGTCGGTGTTGTTTTGTGGGTGTCTGGTTGGTGGTCTGACTGAGTGGTCCTCGTTCTCAATGTCTTTCGAAATATGAAATATTGTTAAAGCAAAAAAAAAAGTATAATAATAATTCTATTGTTGTGACTGACCTCATCGAATGTGGGACTTTGAAATCGAAAAGAAGATAAAAATATGAAATAATATATTATATATATTCTATACAAATGACCTACTCGAGTATGGTGTAGAAGTAGTTGATAGTTGTTCACTAATAATATTATTGTGATCTTTCAAAGAAGTGGTTCAACGACATTAGTACATAATTTTTTCCATCATAGTTGGTTGTTTTGAAGAGTAAATGTTAGTATCTCTATCCATTAGCTAAATATATTGATTGTAATACTAAATACAAAATAGGTTGTAGTTCTTTATATATACGTATTTTGTGCAGAAATATTTATTGCGTTAAACATTCATGACGACGACTATTCGACATTATTTTACGTATTGCACTACAGTGTACGTGTTTTGGTTAGCTGTTTAGCTGTACTGATTAATCTAAGGAGATCTAACATTGGATAAATAGACATCCGAAGTTAGTTTGTAAGTTGTTAAAGGAATCAAGACTATTGTCAAGGAGCAAACAGGGATATAAATCTGCGTTTTTTTTATACATCATCATGAGTGCTTGAACCTGAGAAATGCAATTGGACTTCAAGGGAATTTTCATCGATCCTGTGCCCTAAATTTAATTTATACAATTTTAATGGAAATGGCTTCTCAAGCTTCTCCATCATCTGTTTCTGCTACCACTCCAATTGACGACGGGGAAGATGGTCCCAATGGATTGGATCCTAATCGATGGTTTTTTGAAAAGGAAAGACTGGAATTTACCCCAAGTCGAAAATGTGGAATTGATGCGGATAAGGAACTTGCATACCGTCAGCAATCAGCTAATTTTATTCAGGACATGGGTCAGCGGCTACAAGTGTAAGCTTTATCATAATCCTCTTGCGTTCTTTTTTCTGTCCACATTTTCCTAAGCTTTATAATTCCTGTATTTTTCCATCTGGACATCGTTAACTATATTTATCGTACCGTTATAATTATATTACTACGGATCATGGAAATGTTTGGAAGTTTATTTTTAATACAGCTAAACTTATTTTAAATTCTTTGCAGGAATCAATTGTGCATCAACACAGCGATTGTGTACATGCATAGGTTTTATATGTACCATTCCTTTTCCCATTTTCATCGAAACCATGTCTCTACAGCATCTATTTTTTTAGCCGCTAAAGTTGAAGAGCAGCCGAGGAAACTGGAGCATGTTATTAAAGTTGCTCACTATTGCCTTAATCGGGAGAGTCAGCCAATCGATGTCAAATCTGAAGTAAGCTTTGTTTGTTACTGATTTAGATGTTTTGGTATTTAAGGTAATTAATTGTTTACTAACATTTAAGGCCACATTGTGTAAATATTTTAAGACTACATTGTTTGAATATTTTAAGGCTACATTGTTTAAATATTTTAAGGCTTAATCGTTCAAATAATTTTATGTAGCTAGATATGCATCATGCACTTTATGGTCGCAGGTCAGATTAATTCTACTCCAGTGGATTCACTTCAGTCAGGGTCTCCTATACTTCTGACAGCAGTTAATGAGGATTACAAATGTAGTTCAGATCTTGGCACTTGGCTTAGGGACTTATTTAGTCTTTCTTAAATCCTACGAAGAGACAAACAGACAAAATTTATAATTTCTGTAACTTTTACTTGTTCCTTATTTCCGTCGCTAAGTTAGTAGACTTTGAGATGATAGCTTTAAAGTAGCTTTATTTAGACATTTTGAACGTTGATTTATATCCTGATTATAAACTTAATTTACACAATATAGTGTAATAATTAGAGCACCTTAATCTTTTCATAAAAGTTTGAATTCACTAACTCAGCCGTACATCGTCGTTTCAGGGGTAAAGCGTTGTACAACAAATACTGTATTTTATACCTCATGTAAACACTATGGCAGACGTCTGCTGTGGCAGCAGCATCCTAACACTGGTCTCGTGGCATCTACAAGATGTTGGCATGTACACTATACAATATGTAGGTACCTGTGTAATTTTGCTGTTCGGATAATTTGGTGGTCTTTAAATGGACCGCTAGTTATTTGTGGGAAGAATATAACTAAGTACAAAAGCGAATAGTGGTATACCGAAAGATCTTGATATCCCCCCCCCCCGAAACTTTGTATGTAGATGCCACACGAAACTGGTACGACCTAGTAAGTATAATGGATGCCATAATCTTTTAGATGCCCCACGTATCTTCTACCAATACTGCTGCATTGGAAAACGACTTCATACAGTTATTTATTTGACAGGTCCTTTGTCAAAAAGATGTTTTGTAAAATGAGTGGTATAACAAAATATATCAATAATTTAATGCCAAATATGGGTGTCCTGGGTCCGATTTTTCCTAAGGGTTTGTCAACCAACTATATGTACGTACCGAGTGTCAGGCTGTGTATAAGGCGATTGTTAAAATACTAATAGTATGAAACTTAGATGCGTCCAAAAAATATACTAACGTTGCATTGTTGAGCAGTTAAAGTTAAGAAACGGCATCATCCGCAAAATGTACGCCTTTACTCAAATGGTTAAGTACCGTTTAACTGTTTGGAAATTTTCTGAATACCGAATTCATTAAAATTCTCATATAGAAACAAAACAGTAGATTTTCCTTAAGGGAAAATTCTGGGTATTAATAAGATATCATAATCTCTGCAATTCGTGGATCGTGTAAAATAGCCCACAACCATCTCTATAATATGTCCTAAATAACTACCCGATAAAATACATTAACACTTATAACTCTGTAAACTTTATCATCAGTCAAATTGGTATACTGTGTCATACTGGCAAATGCTATAGCAGCATCAGTGAAATAAAGATATTTCGTTCTCTCTTTCGTTATTTAGGGCATGTGAGATGTTAAGTATAGTGACGTTTAAGTTTACTTTTGTTATGTAGTAATGCTACCACATTAACCAATGCTATTTGATTGCAGAACTATGCTGAACAGACCTCGGAACTTGTGATGACTGAAAATATCTTACTGCAAACACTGGGTTTTGATGTTGCAATCGATCATCCTCATACGCACGTTGTTAAATGTTGTCAATTAGTCCGAGGTACGGATTACGATTATGGTTGTTTTTGTAGATTTTTGTTTTACATACAATATAAACCATACTTGCCAACTAGTAGCTCAAAATTCATTTGAATTTTTTCCAGCGAGTAAGGATCTTGCTCAGACATCCTATTTCATGGCAACAAACAGGTAAGCAAAGGTTCTTTTCATTATTTGCTTGCATGTCAACGCTATGATTTTAATTTTTCATTTCTGTTTCGATTTTGTGGTTGAATGCTAGTTCATTTTTATGGCATGTTTTATTTGTATTTTTTGGGTCACATAATCAACAATTCGATCTTAGTTTGAGTGTGAGTGGAAGAGGTCTCGAGTTCGAGTCCTGATGGTATTTGTTATGCTTATATTTGAAGCACCGCTGTTTTTATTAAGGTTTAATGGTCCACCGCTGTATGTATAGCGACGTCACGATGTTAGTCATAGACTTTTCTAACACTTATTTTTATTTTTTAGTTTACATCTAACAACGATGTGTTTACAATACAAACCAACGGTGGTAGCTTGTGTCTGTATTCATTTGACTTGCAAGTGGTCAAACTGGGAGGTAATAAATTCTCATTTCTGTGACTACGTATATTAAAATACCTGTAAATGGCTTCATTATTTTTACTGCAGAAAAGATTAAAGCGTTTGAGTCGAAGGTGCATTGGTGGGTTTAGCCTTGTTAAACGTATAATTTTTCTTTTTGCAATCATTTTAGATTCCACGTTCTAAGGAAGGTAGAGATTGGTTTTGGTATGTGGATGATACTGTGACAATAGATCAACTAGAAAAGCTTACGACTGAGTTCCTAACAATTTTTGATAAATCACCATCAAGATTAAAGAAGAAAATACTTAGTTTAAATCAAGCCAGCGGCGGCAGTAGTAGTTTAACCCTGAGTTCGTTTCCTACGTTTAATTTAGACCCCACTAGCCCTGGAGCTCCAACGTTTCCACCCTCCCGTTCTCATTCTCCAGCCACAGCTACTTCACTTTATGGATCCAGTTCATCGCTTGGCAAAAGGTAGTGTAATGGTTACCGTGCCTCATAAATGATTTTGTATGAATTAGTGCACTCTCAGTTTCGCAGTGCAGCAAAGTTTTATTTCACTATTTGTTTTTGTAACTGTACAGATCTAGCTCTTCGCTTAAGCCTGGTACTGGAAGTCAAATAAATAATAAACAGGGAAAAGTAAATGGTGGCATTGGTCATCATCCCGTGAAGCCTCCTCATGGGTCTCAAAACCCTCCAAGTAATAGCAGTTCGTCAAAACATCCTCACTATTCATCCTCTTCGTCGTCTTCAAGTAAAGGGATTCTGCCTCCAGGTTCACACCATGGTGCCAAAGATGCTCACGTACAACAGCAACATGTGAAGCAGCCCGGTCATCATCATTCGTCGAGCGGACATGGACCTCAAGCATATCCACATGGGACGGGCAGTCGACCTAGTAGTAGTCATTCACATGCTAGTGGGCATCTTAGTCAGAGTCATGCTCCTCCAACAGGGCAGCCGCCAAAACCGACTTCAGGCTCATCAACCTCGTCTTCATCGTCTCATGCAATGGGGGGTCAACATCCTTCGAAGCCTCAGCTTCCTCAACCGTCCAAAGTTCCTTATAACTACAATATAAAATCTCAGCCACCTCCGCCACAACAATTAGCTTCTGGACAGCCCCCATCATCTAAATCTAGCTCTAACAGCTTATCGCAA
This sequence comes from Dicyrtoma fusca, assembly GCA_034695205.1. Lineage (NCBI taxonomy): Eukaryota > Metazoa > Arthropoda > Collembola > Symphypleona > Dicyrtomidae > Dicyrtoma > Dicyrtoma fusca. The sequence continues at coordinate 20,468 of JAQFZC010001075.1, read as the reverse complement.
TCCAGTTCTAATCCTCCTGTTAATAAAATTCACGCACAGCCACCTCCATATAATCAAATTAAAAAACCTTATCCCGATGCTTCGAGGCGAGAGGTAATTGCTAGATGGGCAGTTTGTTTTCGCTATCCAGTTAACCTGACCAGATGTTTTATACTTTCTTTGTTTGTATTTTGTCAGCAGAATTCAGCGACAGGAGACTTCAATGGGAAGCGAGAGAGCGCAGACGATATTAATCGTCGCACCAATCTAAATTCTCAGTCTCAGTCCAGGTCAAGACCATCCGATAAAGCAGGTACGTGAATTATTTTACAATAATTTTGCGGCGATGAGACGTAGTAGTTGTATTTCATTGCTGTCGTCCTACCAGAACGAAAATTGTTTCTCTCTCTAAGCGTGAATGATATCACGGAACCGGTAAAAAGGTGGTATTTACTGGTATAAAATGGTAAAAAGTGTCATAAAGTAAATCTTACGTAAACATACGAATTTAAATTATAGGTGACTAAAAATAACATCAATTTGAAGGGTATTATTTCTGTTAATGATAATTCTATGAATTTTATTTCCTTCAAAGAGCTAAATAAATCATAATGGTAAGCTTAAGGCTTTCTTAAGGTTGCAGTTAGGTCACACGTAATACTGCTGGCAATATAGTGTGCTACATTGCAATTTAACTCACAGCTCACCTTCTTTTAATAACAATTTGCCTGTAGAGTCAACAAATTCTATTTTTTTGGACGACTTATAGCCACCGTTTAATTTTATTGACCAAACACTGATCAAATCTCGTCACGTTTTAGTAATGAGATTATCCTGATCATTAGGGAAAGGAATAGTAACCTAAAATTCGGCTATTTAATTTTAAAATAATATTATAGCTTTTAATTTGGGTTCAAAACAAACAAAATGAACAAAGAAATTCTTTTAATAAATACTAGTAACAAAAGCTGAAATGAGCAAATGGTTAAGAATGTAAAGGTCAGAGTAGGTAATTGCAAACAGTGTAATCAAGCGTGCTAGTATTAATTGTCTATTGTATAAGGGAATATTCTGCTTGTTATGCATTATTGAACTGAGTTATTTGAATATTATTTTAACTCTGGTGGAATAAACGCGCTAAACTACATACCCTCTGAATTATTTACACTCATTTTCCATTGAGTGCCAGTTTTTACCCAACAAAAACTTATTTGCTTGCCCGGTAATTACCACCTTTTTACCACCCTGGTAATTAGCACCAGGGAGCCCTGAAAAAAAATATAGATAACCAAGTTTGTAATTCCTGTTACTTACTGTTACTTAGTTTTAATGACATGTTCGGATTATTACCGTTACAGGGGATTTATTCAGTGCGGGAGCGGGAAGCATGAGTAACTTGCCGCCACTTTCGCTGCCTTTCAACGCGAGCACGACCGCAGAGCCAACAACCAGAAGTTGGGTTGACACTAGCAGTAGTATCGCGACTAGTAATACAAATAATTTATCAATAATTGAGCCACCACGGATACCACCGGGAAGAACATCATTATTTAGCCCGGACCCTGAAATACCTGAGACTAGTATTTCATCGTCCATTCAATCTATAGTGAAGAGCGAACTGAGCCCACTGGGTGGTGATATAGGAGGATTAGGTGGTGCTAAAGGAGATCATTCTACAGATAATCCATTTTCAGCTCACACTTCCAGCATTGGTTCAGCGTCGTTATTCCCAAATCTCTTCGAATTCGGTATTGGTGGGAGAAGTTCATCTTCCTCAAATGATCCCACGAGTTTTATCACAGATTTAAAGCCAGACACTGGTTCAAGTATGGGCCTTGGAAGCTCAAGTAGTGTTGGTGTTAGTGGAATTCTCGGGGGTGGGGGGAATCACAATAACTCAGATATGATCATAACAGATTCTTCTGTGTTATCATCGTCTCTCTCTAGTGCCCCTGTGTCCACAAGTACATTATCCTCAGTTACAATGCCCATGAACTCGATTACTTGTAGTAATATTTCATTGACTTCACCGATTAACCCTGGTGGGGGTCTACCTCCTGATATTCTTGATATTACTGGTGAACCTCCACATAAAAAATCTAAAAAGAATAAAAAAGAAAAGCATAAACACAAGGACAAGGAGAAGGACAAACATCACGACGACAAGAAGGAGAAGAAGGACAAGGATGAAAAAAAACGGAATAAAGATAAAAATAAGGACAAAAGTAAAGATGATAAGAAGCATAAGGACAAAGGAGATAAGGAAAAGCATAAAAAGGACAAGCACAAGGATAAAGAAAGGGACAAATCTAAAGGATCCAAGCATCCAGGGCCAGGTGAGGCGGGGTCGCCTGGCTACACGGATGGAGCTGGAAATAAGATAAAATTTACTTTCGGTTCCCGAATGGATGCCCCAACTCAGGAGAAGCCAAAATCGAAACACTCGTCCAAAAAACATTCTAGTAAATCCAGTACTGCTTCTTCCGAAACGTCCTCCTCGACAGTGGCACCTTCAGCTCCTAGTATCAAATTGAAAATCGTTCCACTTCGACCACCATCCTCAAAAGATGATAGCAAGATCGTTTTCACATCAAAACCAAACTGAATCATTGAAACGTAATAAGAATATTTATAAAAATAAAAGTAACTAATAAGGAAATAGTAACTTATATAGAAATAATGATTTTATGTAATAATTGATTATAGTTATGAATGAATTATCATTGTTGGTATACAATACTTATACTTATGTATTCGTTTACTGTCTATATATGCTCTATTTATACAATACAAACGTACATGCAACAACAAATTATTATCTTCGTAATATTACCAGTTATTATCGCTATATTGTTAGTTATATTTTCAATAATTAATCATCCATGTATTCATTTTATTACAATTTTTCCTTATATTCAGTTTTTAACTTCGAATTTTGAATTTTTACATTATTCATACTATGCGGTAAATTATACAATTTTTCTAGAAATCTAGAAATTTATATGAAATATAGTGTGTTACTCCACAACAAACGAAAGTGAAAAAGTAAACGTTTAAGGAAAAGGGAAAGGAAATCGAGAAAAAATACTCTGCACTCCGTTGTTATTTAAATAAACAAATTACCTAATGTAAGCAACAACAAAATTTACAGAATATTATATTATAATTCCTATGCAATTATAGTATTTATAATAATTGATCTACTGAGAATGACTAGTTAAAATAACAACGTATTATTACTTATTTTACAATAACAATAATAAGAAGAGTGATTACAATTACATTACTGCTGGTACATCTTACGAAGATGAAGCGTGAACAAAAAAAAAAGAAAAAAAACTCAATGATAACACTAAAAATAACAGTTTTGTTTGAAGTATCACTTTGACCTCATGAAAATATATTAAAACGTTACAATATTTATTTGATTACATGCGAATTTTATAATGGTTTATTTTTTGTTTTTACTATGAAATGTTTCGAATTTGAGTTTGATTTTTACAAATTCTACTGTACTGTTATTTAAATACTTAATAGGAATAAATTAATAAATACTGTTGTATAGGATGCCGTCTGACCCCACTTTCTCTCATTGTCTAAAGTCTGACTGAAGGTGGGAATTATACATTTAAAAAAAAGAAAAGAGACAAGAATAAGAAACGTGCGTGTAGTACTAATACAAGTTCATTTAATTATTTATTACTGAATTAAATGAAATAATGGGATCCGTACGTCGTATCTCGTATCGTATCGCCGTATGGTATGAGTACGTTCGGTCTCAAAATATATATGAACATGATATATATAATTATTATATTATGATGGTAATTAATGGACACACACTGTCTACTTTGTATGTTATATATTTACATTATGTTACATTCACTATTATTACTTATGTACTGTTTCAGTCGAAGACGTTTTCCAAGACATTTTAAGTGTGCCTCCATATCAATTATGAAATTTTGGTACGTTAACATTATACATACAATAAAAACATAGATATGTATGTATCATGCATCAAAGAAGCAAGCAAGTAAAATAAAATTACCTTGAGTAATTATGAATATTAATTACAGCAGACTGTCCCTAACTTAAGTAGGTGTGTAGATCAGTTATTTCCAAAATGCATCTAAGTAATTCGACTATATTCTGCTGAATCATGACACATATACAAATTTAACGTATTCAGCAAAGTACTTAGGTACTTTGAATATTATTTTTCACTCCTAATAGTTTCCAGCTTTGCCGACAGACTGTTTAAGTAAACCAATCTGTTTTCAGCTTGTGGATCCTGTAATTATTCAATACCGCAGTGGTGGCTGCGTACCCAAATCTGAATAATTATTTCTAAAGAAATTTTTAAAAAAATGCATACTGAAGGAGAACTTTATTTTGAATAAAGCTTGTAAATACCCATGCAAAAACAAAAGCGAATTTTAAATAAGAATAAGAAATACGGAAATGCAAGCTGATCTAAATCCCCTGAAAGCAATAACTGAGAGAAGCTCTAGTTGTTCATGTCCAGCACACACCAAGTGGTTTCAGTTAAAAAAGACTTTTAACATGTCAGCGAAGCATTATTCCAGTTAACATCAAAGTAATATTAAAAAAATTACGCTACGTGATAGTTAATCAGTCCGCACACGCACTCACCCCCTTCATAGAAAACGTTACGGAATTACCACTTAAGCAGGGTCGAAGTAACAGTCCTGTAGTCCTAGTCTAGGAATCAAAATGGAGTCGACGTCAGTGACTGTACACATTGTTGATACCCCCAACGACGTGACTTATACACGAGGAAGTCTTTTAGGAAAGGGGGCCTTCGGGGTGTGCTACGAAGTTACAAAAGTTTCTTCCAAAGAGATTTTTGCGTGTAAGATTGTGAGTAAGATCCGCTTGAGAGAGACAAATACAGAGAATAGAATAATTCAAGAGATTTCTATTCATAGCTCGCTCCAGCATAGACATGTCGTACAATTTATCTCCCACTTTGAAGATAATCATAATTACTACATTATTTTAGAGCATTGCGCTTACAAGGTAATGTCTTCATTTTATACGGTCATCATTACAGTACTTAAATGATTTTGTTATATAGCATCCAATCACATATTATGTATGTAGTTTGAGCTTGCACTTCAGTCATTTTTGTGGTATAGATAGATAAATAATTACTAGTGCATACATAGGGAAGCACCTGATACTGCAAAGAATTTGAATAACGTACAGTAATGCTAAGCTACCTATTAGAAAGCACACAAAGGACTAATCCACTTTATGCAAAAGTAATTGTGTAATGCGCGCTGTCAGTTGCGGCAATTAACTTGTCTTAGAATTAGCTGTGTACCCGCATACATATGTATGTATCTGTGTGATTATTGTGTAAGTACAGAAAAGCCTTCATTTTAATAAAAAATAAAAAAATATTAAAAGGTGATCAGTGGAAATTAGGAAGACAGATTTAGTGTTTTGAAAAGATGATTTCTAGCAATTTTTAATTCCCTATTATTACGTCTCTAGAGTCTATCGGAAATGCAAAAACGACGAGGAACAGTACTGGAACTGGAGGCACGGTATTACTTGAGACAGATTCTGTCTGGCGTCAATTACCTCCACAAACGCAACATTATTCATCGGGATCTGAAACTTGGAAATATATTTATCAACAATAAAATGAATATTAAAATTGGAGATTTTGGATTGTCCAGCACTCTGCAAGGTGAATTTCATAGACGAAAGACATTCTGCGGAACGGTCAACTATACCGCCCCGGAAATAGTAACTCAAGAGGGACATGGACAAGAGGTTGATATCTGGTCTGTTGGTTGTATATTTTACACATTTCTAGTAGGAACCCCTCCGTTTTCTATGAAGCGAAAGGATCAAATTTATCGCAAAATTATAGAAGCAAAAGTTCGTTTTCCTCGTTCTCCAAATAATCAAAATCCCATTTCGAAGGAAGCTAAGGATCTCGTACTAGAAATGCTACAAAAAGACCCTCGACGGAGGCCGAAAGCAAGGGAACTTCTGCAGATGGATTATATTAAAACAAATTGTATCCCACAATCGCTACCAGAATCGGCGCTAACTACAGTTCCCCGTTTAGACAATTACACGAATAGCTCTTTACCCCGCCCACCGTCGAACGCAATAAAAAATCGATGTCAAGCTAAAAAGACAATACTTGCCTCGCAAATGGAATCCCTTCAAGTGAAAGTTGAAAATATATTACGGCACCCTCAAAATTCCAACTATGGGCGCAAAATAGAAAAACCAAAGTTAGCCCCGATTCTGTGGATAGTCAAATGGTACTCTGCATATGAGCGGAAGTTTGGATTTTCGTATCAGCTCTCCGATGGTTCCAGTGGAGTGAGTTTCAATGATAACAGTCAAATGATACTTTTAAGTGATGAAATCACCTTGCAATACGTAGACTGTCGTGACAACGAGTACTGCTACACAAAGAACGACTACCCGGAGGAGCTGTGGAAGAAAGTACAAGTTTTTGAGTCTTTTTTGAAATATATGAAGGACAATCTGATATCAGTAAGTAAAGTACTGTAAAGGCTCCATGAAATTTTGGTCGGGGAGAGGGTGGGGGGGGACGTGATCGTTTTTTAAGTAAAGCACACGAATGCTACATTTGATTACCATGTCTTGTAGTCAAGTGTAACGCAGTACTGTACTGGGAAGTTTTCGCGTGTTTTCCATACCGAATATCAATAAAGCACATTTTCCTCTCGACCATAATTTCATGGACCTACCCAATATCTCAAATCATATAAAGAAACATAAGATACCTCGTTTTCTAATGCTTATTGTTTACTGACCTGAGCTGAGGCGTCATAACGCCTAAGCTTTAATTGTGAATATCAATGGAACCCTTGGACTGGTGAAGGCCGCCCGTTAAAAAGCAAAATCGCAAAATTGATTGTCTCAAAAGTAATTAATTATAAGTTAATTAAAAGACGCGTTTTGGGCTAATGCTCACAACTCTCGAGAGCGTCAGTTTAGAAACGCCAAACTCTGCTAGATTATTATGATGTGAGTGACCCGTTTTAGTAAAGCATCGTTTAGGGTCTTAGGTGGGTATAAACGTTGTCTATAACCTATAACTTATAATTATAACATCTATCTTCAAGCGTTGATGCTCATTTAAATAACATGGGTACGCTCTACCAAAAACCATATGAACCGCATCATTTTGCGAAAAAGTGAGTCCATTTTTAATAGTAATAAATGCAACATTATGATGAGTTCTGACATCGTCATATGATGAGGTCCGTATTTATTAGCCCATGTTAATTCCCTATCTTATTAAGAAACTCATCTGGATCTCATCTTTTTCTCATCATTATGATCATTATCAAAATGATACGATTATAACTTTTAAAAATGGACTCACTTTTTTTATGATGCGATTATGATGTGGTGATTTGGTGCAGTGTACGTATGCTAATAGCACACGTGTCCGCATTATAATCTGTGTCGTGACCTCACTTAAGTATAAGTTAAGTAAAGGTTTTACACTTTTTTAAAGCTTGTTTATTTTCCGTTCGATCAGTAAGCTCGGTATTAATTTGAGATGTGGTTTCAATGACCACAAGCTCGACTGTAGAAGAGTATCACATGCCTTCCAAATGCGGTGAAAGTTAGAGCTTTATGATGCGATCGCTAGACATCCACTACTCGAGGCCCAGAAGTAAGGCATTTGCTAGCTTGCTACTCATGCTATAAACTAAAGTAGGGGCCGCCGTGTTTCAGCTTTTTATATGTTGTTACAAATGCATTTGATTGCTACCCCAAATTCATTTTCAGTTTCATTTATTGTACATAACGATTCCAAAATAGCTATAGAATGTATCGGATGCAAGCATTAGTAATGATCAGACAGCTTGAGAGCATTTAAATTACGCATAGATATAGGGTAATCCCTTTACCTACTTAAAATAACACAGTCTCTGCTGCAAGTATGAATGAATTCGTAATAGGTATGTATGTGTTATAGGAAGATACATCGTTTGGAGTTTATTTTGGTTTTTAGGCTAGTGTTGTATATCTAAGGTACATTGTATTTGATTAATTTGATTGTAATAACATTTTGCAATCGAAATGCATAATAATATTTGTATCATGTACTATTTTATTTTCAAGGTTCCTTTGGAAAACGTAGAAGATCCGAATGTTTCCATGATGACCAGACTTCCAACCGTATTTAAGTGGTTTCATACAACTCAATCCACTATCATGCTTCTCACGAACGGAACACTCCAAATAAATAAAATTGATCACACCAAGATAATTCTTTGTCCAATTCTTGGTGCAATCACCATTTTGAAAGCTAATGAGGCAAATGAACCACCCGTGATGCGAACTTTCAAGCTGTCACTAATCGAGAAATACGGATGCACTTTGGAATTACGCCAGCATTTGCACTATTCGCTTGAAAAGGTAATACAAGATTTTTTTATGTTAATTCTGTGATCGTATTCAGTTCAAGACATTTTGTGAATTACAAGTGTCGGGGTGAGTGAGTTGTCAGCACTGCACTCTTATTTGTTACCAACTTAATGTCTAAGTTAAAAAAGGACTGACAACTACCTAACTAAAATGAGACAGTCAAGTATAAATTGTTGGAAAATCGCATCTTGCCTCATATCCCTAAAGCCACTACAGGACAAAGAATAAAAAATAAAATGTACCTACGTTAATACTACAAAAACTCCATACAGCATTTCTTCAATAAAGCATTTAAACAGACTGATGGTTATTACAGTATGTGTAGGGTTAAAATTTTAAACTTTTCTGACGTAATTTACAGCTTCAGGTGTTGACACGAATCCTTCTGTCGGATAATTCTTTGATGGAAGAATAAGTCTGCACGCTTCCTCTTCATAGACACCACCTGATGTTGAACAGGATTTTATAATTTTCTAAATATCTACAAAAATTAAACATCCGTAAACACTGCACTATGACCGTGCTTTTAGGAAGTCTTCCCGCTGAAATCTCCGACATCCTAGCATAATAACTTTAGAATTTCATTCTAAAAATGCCAGGTGAATCAAAAACACAATTTCAGCTTCTGATGTACTGAAGTAATTTTAACACGTTTTCCGTGGTTCATGTCAAAGAAACCCGAACATCTGTAATGTTCACTTAAAAAAGTAATCCTTAGCAAGTTGTAACGGTTCCGGATCTTTTTGATAAATTAATGCGCAAACTTTATTTTTATTTTATTGTATAAATTAAGAGGTTTTACAAAGCAAAAGGTTGTTAGTTCCCCAGTATGACTACCAAACCACCATCAGTCAGGGCGTGAAGGAAGTTGGGGCCTAGAATAAACATTTAGTAACATTGTAAAATTCCAAGCTTTTTTTTGTTTCTATCCGTTTATAGATATACAAGTTTACTGCAGTGAGGTATAGTAAAATCCAAGGTAAAACTTGCTGGCCGACTTTTTGAAAACTTTGGATATTATATTACCTACCTAATGATTTTACAAAGCAATTTTATAAAAATTAACGATTTTTAAGTATAAGGAACGTCAAATAAAACTTGATGAAAACCACTGTTGAACAATTTTTATTGACCATACAATACGACTGTCATCGTATGCGAGGCTGACATTTAAAATCTTTTAAACGTGAGACTTATAAAATAGTGTAAGGCCCTTTGAAATGACCACGCACTGTAGCGTTTTTTCTATTGAAATTCTTTAGTAGGGATGCCCAAAACTAAGAACTCTACACTAACTATTATAAGTACTTATATTAAGTAATATTAAGTATTATATTTATTTGCTAGAGTATCTTAGGTCAGCGTACCTACATACCTCTGTGATATCTAAATGTCATTTTAAAAAATTCCTTTTAATCGTTTTTGATTGCTTCGGGTTTAAGCACGGAAAAGTATGCTCCTTAGAATACTACAATAATACCTAATTACAATGTATCATAAAATGAAATGTTTTTACGTTATTGTTATATTATGCTATTTCATAGAATTTTATCCTGGGCGAATGCTCTATTCACATTTTATACCAATTTTACAAAAATATGTCTAAATATGTGCTAAAAATAAAACAAAATACGTGACTTTGATCTTTTGTTAATAATGAATTATTACTTACTTGTATGCATACGATCTTTTATACGTACGTATGCTCCTTCTTTGTATTACATCAAACCCATGAATTGCTTGATTCAATTGATGCCGTGAATAAAGCGGATAAGGAAACAATGCATTAACGGATATTGCAAGTACTTAGGAATTAAATATATGGTTATCGTTGGAAGTAAAAAGGAATCTATGGATATATACGCAAATATGTCGACTTATGCACTTGGAATTTCCAGCAGAAAGGGATACGTGTAGAACCCAGTAGATGCGTTAGAATGAAGAGGGAGAGAGTTGGGATGCAGAGAGAGAATAGCACAAGGCAATGAGGGAAGAAGGAGAGGAATGGGTTGTACGTATCGAGGCAAATGAGAAAGAGAGAAGAAAGCAGAAGGGAAAAAAATGTGGATCGATGTTTCTAATTTGAACAAGTTAGTGTTGGCTTTCTGTTCTGGTTCTGAGGATGGAAGGAACTTAACTAACGGAAGACGTACTAATCGTCACGGTTGCCGATAATCATCTTCAAGAGACTTACTCGCACAGTCAAGTACATCTCTCGTCGGTCTGTCTGACACGTTCCAGGTTATTCATCGTCACGGTGAGCGTCAGCTGAGGCGACAGCAGACGAGAGACTCACGGAGGACTGTTGTGTTGACGGTGGGTGGAAAGCATGGATGAAGGATGGCGGAGATGAAGATGGAAGACTGTGTGAGTGGAGTTGGTCCAGTGAGATTAGGTGGGAATGACAGGAATTAGCACTAGATTAGACTTTTCCTCAGTTAATTAGGCCTTGATCAAAGTAATGTCCAGGGAGCGATGAAACGATTTAGCTTTAATTAAAAGTGTAGTCATTCCACTCGAGATAAATTGCTCCCTCAGGAACTCCCATCAACGCCACTTCTTTCACCAATTTTTTTCCCTTCACGCTTCCGCACACACCCAATACGACGCCAACGTCTCTCCACCTTGCTTACTACTACAAACTCACTAAACCCACTTCATTCCACTCTTCCCTGTCAATACCAGTGCACTTGTGTCAATTCCACTGCACTTTAGCTGTGGCTTGTCATCCTTCCACTTTCACCAGCCTACATTTAATAGGGAATTGGGACTTTCAAAAATAATGACAAACTTATTCAGCTACTTACGTAAGTGCTACACGAGTAAGTACAAATACATGTAGGTACATGCGTATTTTGAACCGCGGAAATTATCAAATATTTGCTAGAAAAGAACATCTTAACGTACATACTTCCCGCGTACGTGCAAACGTTAGAAGCTCACATAGTTTCCGTTTCCGGCTCATTTTCGTACGTTGACCAGCATTTCAGGTTTCCACTCTAATGATCACCATTATCTTGGAAATAGCCTTGTAATGGACAAATTATTTTGTTTTTAAATACACGTTTAATATGCGTCTAACAATCTAATGCTATATGTAGGTAGTACTACGGAAAGTTTATACAATGAAATGGCAAAGAACTAGAAAGGCTGTAATTCAAATGGCGTGCAAATATTCCATATGAGGTAAATAATTGCGTAATATAATAATAGTAGTAGTAGTAATAATAAAATAACTTGCGCGCTCCGATAGAGGAAAATTTTGTAGATAGGTGATACAATTTACTTTGTCGCACCATTCCCATAAGATTTGAAATCGCATTCTTTGCCACATTTACAAAACTTTTGCTACGCGTGCAAAACTTTTCTTCGAAACTTGTCGATTTATCTGTTTTACCATAAATACTTGAGTATCACCCTTCAGAAACTATTTTATTAGTTTAGGCACTTTCCCAAGTTTTTCTCCTTTGACGCTAGGGCCTGTCATTCTCAGATTCTCCAGATGCATTTCGTACTTTCATAGAGTTGGAATTTTTAATTGTGGCTTTCGTTTATAATTGTTTGGAAGACCCTTTCCATTTGTGCTCTAGTATCATAAGTAGTAGACGCAGATAGTAGAATACATTGTGTGCAATCATTGCATGCATGCTAGTGTGTAGTAGTTGTGAGTATCCCTTGCATTTTATGATGGTGTAGAAAAGTAGCTTTTGTCTTTGTGTTCCTTCTGAGTCTGTACTTCTTTTGGTTTTGTGTTGGGTTGTGATGGGCGACGGGGTAAGGGAAGGGGGGATCGTGTTCTAAATCATTGTTTGTGCTATTTGTAGGAAGTAAGTAGAGATAGTATTATAGCTATATTATAGCATTTCTATTTTCAAAGATTATAAAGTTATAAGACGTAATGCGTCCTTGTGTTGTTTTAGGTTTTTGTTTTACTTGTTCTTTTCTTGTTTGCTGTTTGTACATATACGAGACTAGACTGGCATATGAGCGGAAGACGAAGAGAGACCCGGATCGCGTGTGTGTGAGCGGGGATGAAGAAGATGAATCGACGTAATTTATGAGACTTGTGTCATGTAAGCTACTTCTATTACTTACTGCGGTCTTGTCTCATTCTGACTGTTTGAGGAGAATCACCAGGGTTGACAGTGACATGACAGTGTCCAATGTATCAACCACTGTTTACATGATCGTTCAGCTCAGACTCGCAAGCACAGGAACGTAGCTGTACTCCACCCGCGTATCTTCTGCATTCTAGAGCTCACTCTCGTCAATCTACTGCATACAATTTGTAATGTGCTACTGAGATGCGTATGAGCACTGTCCCAGTATGATGTTCCAGCACATGATTTGATCGGGAAATGAGATAGGTACCTACCTCATTCCGCATTGAATGTGAGATGGTGGCTTGACTTTGGTTTCGACTTTTCTTGAATCTGGATCCTCGCTCTGCTATATTCACGGAAAAAAGATTGATCCTCACTTAACTCCAACTTTCCTGCATTACAATCCATTCTGAATTCACAAGGGAAGGAAATCTGATTCCGAGTATCGCTATCTATGCACCTATACAGACTTGCACATCTCCCAAGCAGAATCAGCTGAAGAAGAAAAGAACGTGTAGCTCAGAGAAAAAGACAGCGGTAGCATTGGGGAGCTGTGTGCTCCTCCTGAACGTGAAGAGATGCCTAGTCTTAGATATACAGTCGCGTACTTATCTCGGTAAGACCGGAGATAAGTTGAGACAGTGTGTGTCAGGAGAAAGATGTAGGGAGAAAGTTTCCAGCTTTCCATAAGCATTCATTCTGGCCCTGGCTCTGACTCTGGGATAAGAAAGAACCAGGAGCCAAAGGAAAAGAGTAAGATAAGGGAGCTTGGACGGACGAGCATAATAAGGAAGGAGTGGATTCCTGGAGGATGATGAGAGGAAGAGGAGGAGACAAAGGGAAAAGGAGGAGGAGGCTATGAAAAAAAGGCCAAGAAGGGAAAAAGAAGATTTTTAGGAGCCATTATGTGATGTGAGCGGCTAGTAGTCTATTTCTATTTCACTGGTAAGTGGCATTCAGTTAGATTAGCACAATTCCCATTTCCATTTCAAAGCGAAGAGCACTAAGTGACGTTCCCGAACTACTCACACAAATTACATTGCTGGTTAAATGAGCCACACATACAAAGTAATGGCTAGGAAATCACGGCATTCCCTCCTCACCAACAACACACACTGGGAAAAAAATCCTCCTTTCCACGTCTTCCCACCAGAACTCCCACCCCCCCCTCCCCTCCCTCCATCCGTATCCTTCCTTAAATGGAGCTACATACTGTTATATCCTATCCTATGTTTCTATCTACACACATAACTGCCTACTATATTACTTCCCAGGCCTGTCTTCTTGACTTAACTTGTCTTGTCCTTACCCTTAACATAGAGTATCTATCTGTAACAGTAGAATTTAATGTTCACCACCCCCCCCCCCCCTAATCTCATCCTATGTAGTTGACGTTGGTGTTCAAATAATCGTTGTACATGTATGAACATATCTATGTACATGCGTTAGAAATGTTATGTGTACTCTTATCCATATCCATGTGTGCTATGTAATGTATGTGATGATGCTGACATGCTGATGATTCCAGTACGTTTTGGATCTTCTTTGCTGTCCCCCCCCATTCTCTCTCTCTCTCTCTCCTCTTTCTCTCTCTCTCTCTCTCTCTTTGCTACAATTCTCGATTTGCTACACCATCGTTACAAACAACTTGGAGAAAAGTTTGCTCATAAATTTCACGCCAAAGATTTACAACTCCCCTTTCCCATCTCTCACTTGTGTAGATGAGGATGAGGAGCTCCACGCTACTGCTGTACTTACAGTTGAAAAGCTCGAGTTGGGAAAGAGCTCATCTTTGCTTGCTACTCTTGCTTTTCTTATACTTTAGTCTTGTATTGTCTAACTTTTCCTTTCCTCCTATAGGCAGACATACGTACACGTGTACCTATATGCTTTCACTTTGCTTTACTTTCGTCTTCAATAAACTTAACTCAACTTCGACTGGCTTCCTGCTGTGCCTTCGTGTCTTGAGAACTCTTCCTATTAGTTAGAGATCCAATCCAGTTATCCAGAATAAAAAAAAAATCCTTGGCCCATCATTATAAACAATATCCATCCTCATCTTTTCATTTAAGACTCCAAATTACTTAATTTCTGTAAATGCTGCTGTTTCTCTACATACCGGTAAGTATAAGGACATCATCATCCGTTTGAGTGTGATGTGCGAACCTCAAGACATACAGATTGCATATGTCCCTCATTCAAACTGTACACTGTAGTACTAATAGGTGGTACCCAGTATGCTGCCTGTAATTTTACTGCAAATGGGAATACGAGATAATGTAAACAATCTAAAGTTCATTAATTTCATGTTAAATTACGTGACGACGACGAAGGAATGCCTCGGCGCACACGAGCACAGGTATACGCTTAAGTATGCAATTAGATGAAACATAATACTATTATGTAGTGTGTCAACAGTTGAATGAAATTAGTGAGCAAATAATTTGCTTATGAATTTACTAGTATGCATTTTTTTCTGGGCAAAACTTTAAAAGAATGAATTCATTTCATGCCTATTTTTGGTTTGTAGTGCTTCTTCCCCTCATATATTTATAATTTTTTATGGTCTCAACTTTAATGGTCTGTTTGACTAGTTCATTTGTGTTCCCTCTTCTTCCTGTCTAAACTGGGAGAAGGGCTATGAAATGCGAGAACCAGAATGCAGCAGACTGAGAAATGAAGAAGGAGAAACAAAAACAGAGACAGAAGTAATATTAAAGTTTTATAGAAAGAGACAACATTACACGCGTTGATTTATTTAACAAGAAAAAAGGTTTGGTTTGGGTTTACTTGGAGATGGCATTGCATTGTAGCACTAGCAACGCCGATGCTAATCTGTTTTCCTTCCAAAATCCAACATGATAAATTATGGCAAAGAGAGCGGACATTCCAATGCAATGTATGTATAATTTAATTTAATAATGTGTTTAAGGTTATGAAGCGATGCGCTGCCTGTGGTCTAGTCAGTATAAGTGACAAGTATAGAATACATGGGAAGACAGTTTTTTTTCTCAAAGTATAATTAATAGTATGAAACTCAGAGTGACAGGGATAATTGCTTACATCATTTTTTTGTAGTTGACCTGATTTCATTGCTGTTCTTACTGTTGAAGTGAAAATTGCATAATAATAATTATTGTTGGTAACAGATACAGCCGATAGTTGTTGTACGTCTGAACATTATATTAATTAATATAGAATGTCCACATTCAGGAATTATAGATTATAGCAATGTTATAGCGTTATAATAATATAAAGCCATAGAATAACTTAATAACGCAATCTTTTTTTTTATTATAGTTTTGATATCCTACTTGAATCACTTAACTAGTTATCTTTAATAATGACGCGGAATTATTTATTCCATATACTTAGTATTGTACTTTACTATTTTCCTTTTTACTATAAGTGTCAGTTATTTTAGTAACTTACATGAGTATTGGCAATGTATGTATTATAATTTAATTATTATTATAATAGTGGTTTATTCATTTTTTTTTAATTTAGCGTTATTGACGAGTGAGGTAATGTAATGCTCGTATCTCTCAATACATTTTACTATTTTTTTGAATCTCAATTCCAAGATGTTACGGCAAGTCACGTATGATGACGAAGTTGCTGATTCTGTTCCGTTGGATGTACATAATACTTTTTTCGTAGCTCAGTAAAATGGTATGGTGTAGCATGCAGTTATTTTAATCTCTAAAGCTTCATTGAATTTGGATTGGATTTCTAATTTATTTTTTGACGGGATCTTTTTTTAATTTTGTTTTTATGCTTGTGTCCATAATTAAATGGGTTGGCAATGACTGGGTCTGGTTTCTCATGAGCAGTGTGAGTCCAGTTGTGGGTAGGCTGAATGATTTCTGGGCGTTGCATAGAGTAAAAGACGATGAGATTTATGAGCTCCTTCACCACTGCCCCCTCCACCACCACCACCACTAAATCCCTCACAATCTTCATTCTCCTGAATCTTCTTATTCTTCTCAAGATTTTCTCCTTTTTCTAGAAAATTAGAGAAAGACAAAACTTTCTCATGTCTACATATTTGAAATTTCATTACCGATTAAATTGGATGTTCACATACTGTCTATTGCATTGGAGACTTTTGTTGCCTTTAGAAAACTTTCTCGGTCTTTGGCCAGACCTGGCTAAGCTAATAATTCGAGTTTAAAATTTATAAACGGGCTCTATCTCACACTGAACATTCAGATTTATATTATAACAAAGGTAACAACAAATACACCACAAACCGTATCCACCCGTCCTCTTTCGAACCTAGCTATTCGCCAATTATAAATAATTTCAGATAATAGATTATACAGTGAACTACATTCGCATTACACGTAAGTACGCAGTGTAGGTTAGAATGCTCGGACTGAGCATACATATGTATACCCATTAAGAATAAGATATAGACAACGGAAAGAGTGTTACTACTATCGTTTAGAATTGTCAGCAGGTCCATGTTTCTTGGTGCCAGTACCAGAGCTAATGATACTACTACTACTGCTACTGTGACTGTTATTAGCATTGATGTCATGAGCGAGAATAAGCTTAGAACGATGAAAATGATGATTACTATTTGAAATGGACGAGGTTGAGAAGGTTTTATTGGCTGTGGTTGTTGAAACGGAGCTGGGTTGCTGTCCCTCTTTGGTATTCGTGTGGGTCGGGTCGAAGATCAAATCTGAGCCTGACACGATTTGACTCGACTTCTTGCTGTCTGTGGACGTGTCATCCTTACAGCGAGCTTCCTGTTGAGCTTTCTTACTCCTTTTCCACTTCATTCGCCGATTTTGAAACCAAATCTTGACCTAAAATTAAAAACATTATTTACACAATTACCTATAATTTACTAATTACTCACACTGCTTAGGAGGATTATTAGCTACTGCGACTACCAAGAATGAGCCCGCAGTTACTCACAAAATAATGACACTACACAGCTTATTGTAGTGATCACTGAATATTAAATGCCATCTGACTTGACATTTTTTTGTACAAAATGTGTGTACAGTGGCAACAGAACATCGGAGGAATACATAATATTATTTAGTTAACTAATGGACTGGAACACAGTGGAAGTTTGGGTGATAAAAAATTGTCATGTCATATTCTACTGTATTCTTCTACGTGATAGCCGATGCGATGATCCGTGGAAGGAAAAAACGGGAAAAAAATGAATGTTAAGGGTATGTTCGGGAGAGCAATAAAAATATTGAATTGAATTCAGTGAATTGACTGGGAGGACCAAGGAAGAGGGTCTCGCTCTCCCTGGATCCGCATTGTCCCTCTTTCTCGTTTGTTGATCTTCCTATAAGTGTTCAGACCGACGACGTCCTCTGTGCATTCCAATTTGTGTACATACGTACGATATTTCATTATATCATTATAATTCCCTAAGCTTACATGCTGTGGACCTACAAACATGCACGTAACACAGATGCACGTCGTACCTTTTATATTTTGCTTTTGATTTTGAGCTCAACTATCAACATTTAATGGGCCAGCATCTGCTAAACTATTACTGGAAATTGAATACCACTATTACAGATTGCTGTTTCTGACCTTGCTGTTGCGGGTGAAAAAAAGGCAACCGTCAGTCGTCACTAAAAATTTGGCCATTAAATAATTAATTATACACAGAATTATGGAATTGGATCACATCTATTACATTACTGCTCGTAATAAATAAATACTGATGAAGCCAAAGCTATCGGTATCATACGCCATTACAGCTGTTATAAAATGTGAGTGGAAACGGGGAAATATATTTAGTAGAACAAAAAATTGTTAAAGCGATTTGCAAGTGGATATTATGATTCTAATGATTACTTTCCTTTGGCTTGAATGGATTGGTTGTTGAAAAAGTGAAAGTGAATTGGAATAGGAAGATATGTGTTCCTGTGCATCCTGTCTGTGTACAGATATCTCATAATGATTCATTACACGCATCTAATTAGGAGGAAATTTATGGGATGAAGGAGGGAAGATAATGAGGCTAAGTGGGGATAACAGCACAAGGGAGTGTTTAGCGTTAAATTTTGCGCACGTTCCATCCTTTGTTCATATGTTTGTATTTTGACAAGAGCTCCGCCGTACCCTCTCAACGACTGTATCTCTGAAACCGAACAGACTCTAAGTACCCACTGCAGATACACACTCCAACTACAAATACTACACACGCGTCTCCCATTATTACTGGTGGTGATGCGGTGGTGGTTCTACGCTGGTTGGACGTGATCTGGCGGATGGATTCATAGAAATGATACGATATGATATGGCAATGGCAGAGCAATGAATGGCGAATCATGAGGATGATGAGAATGACGAGGGGAAGAGAATTCAATGAATGGGAAGGGAGGGCAAAGGAAGGAAGGAGGGAAGAGTGGCCAAGTCTGAATTGCTCCAGGAATGAAATGAATGGGAGAATGGCTGAGACAATTAGAAGGTAATCTACACAAGCTTTTCTCTCTCATTTCCCACTGGGTTCTTCAATCAGCACACTTCCAAACTTTACTCAGCGCTCATCGTCAGCCAGCCAGGCAGACACGCGGGAAAATAATTCTACGGGAAATGGCTTTATATTTTACACTTATACACAGAATCCTCTACATACTTCCTTTCCCATATGCCAGCGCAACTATACCCAGCCTCTCTGTCTAAAGATTAGTAATTCTTGCATAAATATTTGCTAACTTGCCGCAGGGTTCTAAAATCTCCTACAACTTCAGCTTGAGTCACAGACGGAGCCACCACTTTCCATTCCAACGGACCTAATAGCATTTATATATGAGGAACGGATTATAGGCTGTTTATATGGACGCAATTGTATCTGTACAGGCTGACACTTACATACTTAATCCCTTTGTCTCTCTCATCACAATTCATGATTACGTGGTGGTTCGCCTTGCCCTTCTGCCTCTGCATACCATCACAGCCAGAGACACAGGCACACATCAGCCAGCCAAACAAATACAAATTAAGACGACAGTGCCTACAGAACTACGGGTTCTCGGGTTGAAATATACGGACACACAAATAGCTTAACTTGCACTCCACTCCTGCTCGTGTCCGGATTCTCCAGTCGCTGGATCACAAATTCGGGTGTAAGTACATAGGTATACCGAGAAGCTGAGAGATGCACCTTTGATGAGGACTTTGTAAGTTAGGAGAGATAGCGTGACAAAGTATCATGTAATGTTAATGTCTCCAGCTCTAGTTCCTGCTTTGCATTCCTTTTACTATTACAAGTCGGTGTGTACAATGTACATGTTAGGCTACATTACTTGTACAATCAGTGAGGGCTCTTCCACGGAAAACATCAACATTAACATCATTAGCCCAGAAATAGAATTTAAAATTTTGTTTATTTAAACGTATTTAAAGTGTGATACACCACCCTTCAGCTTCAGCACTAGCTCAGTTCTCTTTTCAAACAATTTAAGAGTTGGTACCTGTTGGGATATTAGTGCTCTATGCATATTGCTACTGCTACTATACATAGCCTTTGCACACCGTACATGTATATTATGTACTTAGCAAATAGAGTAATAGGTGTAATAAAAGGTGTAAAACATGCTATCTAAGTTTTCCAAAACTGGAACAAATCAAAAAAATGAGCCTACCTACGTAGGTATCGTACTGCGAACTATATTCGTTAAGTTTGTATCAATTTTCTTGTAAACTATAAGAAATCATGCCTGTACATGCATTCTTAGGGGCCCGCTACACTCGCTGGTTTAGCTCGAGTAAATCTTACTATGGTATAGCGCTTAACTAGTGAACTCGCTTTAAGCATGCAGGCTAGCTACACTTGCGCGTATTACTGACGCCCCGAGTTAGTGCGATTTACGGAGGTAAAATAAACTAGTCGACAGCGACTAGTTTAGAAGGTCTAGTAAGCACTTCACAGTGGTA
>JAQFZC010001074.1:0-34835 GCA_034695205.1 Dicyrtoma fusca | reverse complement strand
CCAGAACACGGTTTTGCCCCAGAACACGGTTTTGCCCCAGAACACGGTTTTGCCCCAGAACACAGTTTTGCCCCAGAACACGGTTTTGCCCCAGAACACGGTTTTGCCCCAGAACACGGTTTTGCCCCAGAACACGGTTTTGCACCTGTAGCTTAACTTGTTTTAATTATTTTGTGTAGTTGGTTATTAATAATTTATTAAATTATAATGATTCTAACTAACGACTGTTTTTATTTCAGACCGAAATCTGTTAAGCGGCTACCCCGTCCCCGTGTGGTACTATTCGGCTGTAAAGTTTGTAACCGAAAATTTGTGACTCAAAAAACCTGTGAAAATCATGAAGCAAGAGCTCACAGAAGCTATTTCAAAAAAATTGCGATTGCCACCAACGTCGTTGAGTTGACTTCTTCAGCTAGAAGTCCATCCAAGAAAATAGGTAACCTCCCGGTTTTCAAGAAAGAAGCAACCTCGACACCTTCAAAATCAATTGTCACTTGGAAATCTGTCAAAAATCAAGGAAAGAAAACTACCGCAAAGCAACCCCCTACCGAATATCGATGTAAAATCTGCCAGAAAAGTTTTTACAGCAGCAAAAATTGTAAGCGGCACGAGGAAGGGTCACATGCTGGTGCAGATCCTAAAAAATACATTAGTAGCCCGGACCAATTCAAAGCAATGCTGGATACGGAAATGATAAATCCAAGTTTTGGAACAGCATCGGTTGCTCCGGGAACCAAGAATTCGTGGGGTGACCAAGCGACCAGTGCTAGTGGTTTCAGTACCGACAAAATGGATACGACGGATAGTTGGGGTGACCAAGCGACCAGTGACAGTGGTGCCAGTACCGAAGAAATGGACACTACGGGTAGTCCTGTCCCTCAAAATCGTTTCAAAATGACACAGAATAACAAAACGAAGACCTTCAGCACCATTGCCGGCGGTGGTCAGCTGTTCAAATGCAAGTTTTGCTTTCAGGAACTTTCTTCTGTTGAAGATCGGCAGGTTCATGAAGCGTCACACACGAAGTCAGTCTTCTATACTTGTGCGTTATGCCACACGAATTTTGTGAGCTTCGTTGGACTCAAGCTCCATTTGAATAAACGACGCTGTGTTTACTGAACTCTTTCGACTTTGATGATTTTAATCGCTTTGAGCAAGTTTTTTAATAACGAAAGAATTTATTTGTTAAAAACAGACTGGTCATTTGATTTTTTGCTATATATTTGTGTACCTTTTGGCTTTGCGATGTTGAACTAGGTACTTTTGTTTTGCTTCTTCAGTAACGAACGTTCAAACTTGCCAGGTCAAAGTTCAACAATTCATAATTCTATTACTTAATTATAATCAAACGCAACTAACTCGTCCATGTCCATACACAGTAGGTACATACTTTTAAAACAAACATCCAACAAGCCCAACAGTATAAGGAAACAAGGTAGGTAGTAAAAGTAAAACATTACAGTTATTTTTATAATTATTTTAATTATAATTGTATAATAAAATAGATGTAGTTAACAAGAAATCCAACTATTAAACAACTACTGCTTTGAAACAGATGCTCCAGAATAGCAGAAGAATATAATTTTGTGTGTACAAACAAACATCTGTCCCAAAAATATTACACACTACTGATTCAATTAATTACTACAGACTATAATTAACTAATTTAAAGTTTCGTAATAACTAGTCATTTTAGTAATTACAATGCCCAATGCGTTTCCTCCAACGGGTTTATAAAAAGCCCATTATTATGGTTTCAAATTTAAGAATGAATTCAAATATTCCTCATTTAAGGACAGTGATGACTTTGGTTCGTTATCTTATTATTATTATCTGCTTTCACAATAACAAAAGTTTACAACATTTTATTTCAGTATATATACATATATACATAGACACGTATAAAACAATTTAACATTTTATTTTTCACAAATACATTTTCATTTTGAGTAACCATGTAATTTCCAAACTCCGCAATAATGAATACTAGTCATTATGCATCCAAACCAGCGATATATTATTGTATGTAATGACATTTAGCAGCGGTCCTGACAGTTACAATACGCCAGTTTATAGAATTAACAAAATAAAATCTTTGAAATGTAATGGTTAATATCTCCATGAGATTTGCCCTTTCCGTGGGCCATGTTATTGTGTTGCGGCCTTTCAGAAGCATCATTGTTGATCACAGAAGTAGCACATAAGAATACCCTGCGTGAATAACTTTGGAATGTTATCTATGGGGTCACCATGTATTTTGCTTTCAATTTTTTTTTACTCATTTTATCTCTTAACGCTTGATATTTAGGAATACTCCTGAACTGAAAGTTTTAGCGAAAGTATTAAATTAATTGAAGCAATTTCGAAATTTGTAGGAATAATGCTTTAGTAGCTTTAGAGTGAACAGCATAAGCAGCACAAGCAACAGCAGATTGGACAGGAGGCTATACAGAAATAGGCTGTAAAATAACAGCAAAAACGACTCTGCTTCTTTCGTAGACGGCGCAAATACTTTCCAGTGGCTGGGTCCTCCCCATCAAATTTTGCATTGGGCAGAATACGACGTAAATGCTTTATGGCCCCTGTTTAAAGTATTTAGAAAAATTGAAGTTTTTTATTTTATTTTCAAATATTTTTATGAATTTGCATTTTATTATTACATTAAGCTTATGAATAATGATATTTTAGTAATAAACTTACGTGGGTAGTCCACCTCAACGATTAATTCCAGCTGCGGAAATAGTTCAAAAGCATACGTGCTACTCATTTGTGTGATGAGGGAGCCATTTGCGAGAATGTCCATCGCTTCAATCTCCTGGCCAAAGAACTCGAAGCTAATCTTGAGTTTCTTTAAATCTGAAATTGATTTAATGAATTATTGACCAGTGGCATTCACAAAGTAAAGGAAATAAAATTAGCTTTTTTTTAAAGAATAACTTTAATTACGTTTAAGATTTAGAATGGAAGGATAGTCCCTCAAGTCCTCCACATCCATCCTGCTTCTAAAGTATAAGTTGCCTTCATCATGAAGGAAATTCTGTGTGGCCACAAAGAAGAGGTTTTTCTTGGACAGCCCTGTGAAAGCCACGTCCATCTCCGAGTGCAGATTGGCCGTGTCCACAAAAACCGTCACTTGAAGCTCCTTCAGCGCCGGCCAAGCAAATCTCCATACATTTTGACAGGCAGTGGCAAAATGTGTCACGTTGAATTTGGGTAATTTGAGTGCTTCTACGTTCGGAAACATTTTCCCTAAATACTGGAGCCACGGAGGTGGGACGAAAGGTATGAAATCATGCGTTGAAAAGCTAATCTGAGTGACACTGGGGATAGTGGCCACGGTCTCAAGGAAAACTTGATTTGGACGAAATTCGAAGACGCCCTTGTCAAACTCAAAGGACATTCTTTTCAAATTTGGAAATATTCCCGCCAAGTCCGGCTCCACCCCACAGCATTGCATAGGAAATAGGGGGACCAAGTCCGCCGTCTCACTTCGATAGTAGCGGAAGCCCAGCTTGGTCAGTTTTGAGAAGCGCGGGAAGGAAATGCCAGAAAATGAGCCAAGGGGGCAGCACTTTCGAATATTTTTTAATTTATTTGAATTTCCCTCCAAAGTTTTGTTAATGATTTCCACTATTTCCCGCTCCATCTCCGTACTCGTCCATTGGGGCTCAAAGTAGATGCGTTGGATATTCTTGATTTTGGGCTGTGGGGACTGGTCCAGGAGTTGGCGGTAAAGTCCCACCGTCGCGTCATTTTTAAATTCAAAGCGCATGTCCTTCAGGAGGTGACATTTCCTTTGGCCGATTAGTAAGCCCATGTATTCGTCCGTGAAAACACTTTCACTCGTGAAGCGGATTTCTTCCAAAAACGGCGCCTCCTTTAAAATCCAAATTAGGGGCTCAAGAGGAAGCGTGGAGGACTTTAGCTTGAGGACTTTCAGCGATGATAGCTGCTTTTTGGGTGCCTGGAAGAAAATGAATGAGCAAAGCATTTTAGCAACGCATTTTGAATAGACAACACATACAAAATTGTTTTTTTAAAAGAGCCAAAAATAACAATTAGGCCTTTAAGCAGGTCCATGCTTGTTGTTTTGACACCTTCAAAATAGGAAAATCGTGTTAAGTACATCCCTAAATTGGGCTAAAACATGATATATAGGGCAGTGGAAAGGGCAACAAACTATAATTAGCACGTTTTGAAAGGGCAAATCATTTAATTTCGGCTTTTACAAGAATCAAAACGTCTTAAATAGGAGTATTTCAACCAATGCAAAACACAGCATTTGAGCCTGAAAGAAGTGTTAAATTCTTAATTGAATTCTACGCTTACCCCGTCATCAGACAGAAACGTTTCCTTATTGAATTCTGGCGGGAGATATTCAAGCGTCAGAGATTTCAAATTGGGCAACTGCCGGCCCAAAATATTTTGAAAAAATTCCTTCAAGCTCCCAATAAGCGTCTGGTCATCGTCAAACTCCCGATCCGTTGATATATTGAGTGTCAGCGTATTGACATGTGACCCATAAGTGTCAAACAATGTTTGCGTCCCCAGGAACCCAAATGTATTGGTTGTAACGGAGAAATTGTTGAAGGGAAATGTTTTCGTGGACCTGAGCAACTTTGAAAAAGATTTCAACTTGGCTTGTTTCTTCAAGTACAAGTTTTTGCTGTACAGTTGAACTTCGTAGGTAGATTTAGTGAAAATTTGGATTTCTTTGAGTTGCCCACTTTTTTTAAGGATTGTTGTGGCTTCTGTCAGCCAAAGGGGGTGGACCAGGCGGCATTTTATCAGTTCTGTGGCCGACAAGTTCTTCAGTACTTCGCAGAGTATCTGTAATTTAAAAGTTCAAAAATTAAATTTAGTATAATTTTAATGAATTGCAATGCCTTAAAAACAATTTCCTGTGGAAGTTTGCCCCGTATTTTTAATTTCCTAAACTGGCAGTCGCTGCCACCAATCAGAGCTTTACGGTACACTTTTTGTGTAGGATGAGTGGAAAAAAAACTTTGTTTTTGTAAGTTCATTGAACGATCACGGTCACTTACGTATTCATTGAGTAAAACTTCCTCTTCCAGCATTTTGCCTGTAGGTATGTAAGCTACTTAGTTAACTTTTAAACCAGCACTATTTTAGGTAATTTCAATTTAAAAATATTTAACTCTTTTGCGAGTATTTATTTAACGAATGTTTGAGTCTTACGGATGAGATTGAACTGCAGCTTGGAAGGTTCTATGAATAGACCAGATCTGAACACTTTCAGACACACACGAGTCATTCCGATGATTTCCTAAAAGCCGGCAAGGGGCAATGCATAAATTTTGTTGGGAGATGCGTATCAAAGATTATAATATTTACCAAATTATATCTGTGTTAATTGTTGCTAGTAGTTTAAATCGTATATTCCGTCTTGCAATGATTGGACTGAAGCCTGTTAAATGTTTATTTTCATAGAACTGCATCTCTTAACAGGGAAGGAAGGAGCAGAAATTGCAAAAAGTAATATGTGCACAGCCTCTTCTTAGAAAAAGGTAAATAGTCAACAGTTGACTGGGGAAGTTTTCGGATCGATATTATTATGTACTTGAGTAGGCAAATACCAAACAACGGGAGATAGTAGCCTTTGAATGGCTTTGAAGCAGGTTGCCTACGCCGCACGTCACTTTCACTGGAAAAAGAGATTTTCACTTTCATAGAGCATCCCGTGCGTGCCTTGTACGGAGTGTGGAGTGTTGACAAGGGGACGTTCAAAAATTAAATCAAGCGTACATTTCTCAGAATTTTTCGATCATTTTTAACGGAATGTTTAACAGCTTAAATTATACTCAAAATCCCGCACCTCTCCTGTGATTTACAAATGCCATTTATGGACAGCTGCTAATTACTGCTAAGTTTACTTACAGTTACAAATATTGCATTGGACTGCTCTAAATACTCATATTTTTTACAAACGTGATTTACAAGTTCCCTAATCAGTTCAATTGTGCAGAAGATCCTCGGTCGTCACTTCAATTATCCCATTTGCCATCTTTCTCATCTGCTTTTCAGAGTAATGTAATATGCTCTTGTAGGCTTTCTTATTTTTTTAATTATTTTTATTACTAATTAAATTCGGTATTTTATAATCATATTCAAAAATGTTCAAAAACGTGAAACACATAACTTTTATATGTTAAAATTGGACCTATGTTCAATGGTGACCTTGAAGTCCATATAATTCGCATTCTACATGCAACTAGCTATAGCTTTAACAAAGTACATTAGACGTCCCAGCCTGACGTTCGTGTCATGCACTTTTTTTTTTATAAAAATGGAATATACATATAATATTGCGTATTACAAAAAACCAATTTGCTAACATCAAAATAAATGCCACTTTAATTTTTATTTTGAAAATACGAAAACAATACACTGGATTAGTAGGTTTCGGCACTATTAACCCGTTTAATCTAAACACTACAAATAAGTGTCAGGGTAAAAAGGCTTCAACTGCTGCCATGTCATTCTATTAATCGAAATAATAATATTTATGGTACACTATAGACATACCTATAGTGTAAGTGCGTAGAAACATTTACCAAAAAAGACATGTCTAAATACATAAGAATTTTACTATAGATGGTTACATAAACTGAATTTCAGTCAGAGTTTAATCTTGTGTATCTAATCAAATCAACTACTTACTGCATATGAAATGTTTAATCAATATCCATTAACATCACATCGATTTAAGTAGCTAAATCACTTTTAAAAGTGTTGTAAAGTAGAATAGAGTACCTATTCAATTTATCTAATCGTAAAACTTAAGTAAAGAGCATCGAATATCGTCAACAAATTCGGGAATAAATATAATTATACACTAAAAGAAACAAAAAAGTATCAACAATCTATATAATAGAATGTGGGATAAGTCATACTAAAAACTATAGAAATAGACGCTGTCTTTTAATACACTGCTCTTATAATACGTAGAATAACAAATTGTCAGTAATTTAGTGCTTTCCTTACGTACTAGTTGATGCGGAAGTGGTCTTGGCCATCGCACTACAAATGTATTTAGCCTGCAAACCCATGTTGCGTAGAACCTTTTTCAGCTCCACATTGAGCAAGCTAGCTCCTGACCCCTCCAAGGTCAAACATTCGCGACCCAACTTTTTAATTTCTTCAGGAATCCCTTTGACAAGGCCGCCGTCAGCAATCAGGCTGGGTTTAATCAACTGCAATAAATTAATAATGAAATTACCATTATTAAGTCTCTATGGTACATTACGCCTTAATTTTGTTGTAATATTTTATTTAATAGGAAATAAATACATGGATGAGCTCATACCACTGGCATCCTAATCTGAGATTTACGATAATGCAAACCTGAGCTAGCAAAAATAAATTTACATACTTCAGTTTTATTATACCTTCAAAATGTCTTGAGTGCAAATAATATTCGCCTTAAGATGGCAAGCTCCACGAACAGCTAGAAGCGTACGCATCAACTCAATCGTTGCCAGTGCCAACGTGGAATTTCGGCTCTGCTTCTCCCCCACAGCTACAGTCACATTCAAATACAACTCCGCCAAGAACCAAATTAATCCAGGAGAACGTTTCTCGACAGCAGGATTGGTTCCGATCTGAGTGAGGACGTTGTTAAATTCATCCTGACACCTTGAGCCCAAATAAAAAACATTGGGTAAAAGTCTTCAGTCTTGACAACTTTAACCTTTATCATACGGTCTTACACGAATAGGTACGTTTTTAAATGTAGCTGTAACGGTAAGGAAGCACATAATGTAGCAAAATAAAAATGATCACTTCCCACGTACCTTTCAAGCAACAAATTACGAAATTCAACACCACCACAAGGATCCTGAGAAATTCTCTGGCAAAGTTTCCCCCCTGGGGAAGCGTACGCTGATTCTACGGTAAACTACAAAGCACAGGTGTTATAAGTACCGGTACAAGTACGTATGCCATTCAAATTCATAGCAATCCAAGTACATTTCAGCACTGAACTTTCTTTCTAGTGTTACCAGTATTGAAAAGTATAAAAGAGGCACTTACCGAATCAAAAATAAAGTCAACGAGTTCCTTGAGCATCTTGGCATCGCTCACACTCCCAAGGAGTTTCATAATGTTCGTGGAGATTTCTTCAAACTTGAGAGGATTAAGGCAGAGTATTTTAATCTGGACCTTGGTCTCCTCGAAACTGGAGTGGTACTGGGATTTAGGCTGAGATTCCAGGTCATAATCAGAGCCTCTCGTCGGTTGTGGAAACCTGCCCCTGGAATGTTAAAATTGTGTATTATTTTTAATTTTAAATAGAAAGTTTTTCACGAACGCATATGTAACTCAACTAAGTACTAGTACGCTATAAACAATTAACAATATACATATTATTACGTTGGTTTCAGTGGTTTCGCCAACCTTGGTTTGCTAATGATGGACTCAGGAGGTGCAGAAGATCCAGCTCTACTGGTACTGGCTTCATTCAAATGTTTCTGCAACACTTTTTCTGTCATAGATTCGTTTCTTGATCTAGCTCCATCGACGGAATCGACAACTGCTGTTGATGATGCAGTAGCAGGCGTCAGAGTAGAACTAGAAGTCGGTGTCAGCACGGGTGCCGGTGCCGGTACCGGTCTGCCGCATCGTTGAACTGGTTGTTCCGAATCCTGCTCAACTTTAGGCTTCACCAATCCGGATCTGAGCATTCTTTCTCTTAGCTGAGCCGTTTTGACTGTGACAGAAGTTTCACTGACGATTCCATTCTAAAATAATTATACACCACATTCAACATTTTACAAGTAACACTTCTAAAAACTCATTACTAAAAGGAGTTGAAATTAAATGAGTTAATAAAAAATGTAAATTCATTTACCTGCTCTAGGTCAACCGAATGACCGAGCTTCTTTGCTTCCTCACTGCCGTTTGAATCTTGAGTATAATCTTGATCCAGCTCGTGAACCTTTTTTTCAATTTTTGAAAGCATTGCAGTGATGGATTTCAATTCTTCAGTCGTACTTGCACGGAATTCCTCAAAGTCCTTTATTACGCCGTTTATATTCACCTCAAGCTGTTCAATAGCGTCCCAACAAGTAGGCAGATCCATTGCTAATTTTAGATTTCACAAAGTACAAAGTTGAAAGTACACCGATTGACGTTAAAATTTAAACTAACAACTGTTTAAAAAAGCAAAGGATGGATGTAACATTAAGTAATTTATTAGTATTTAGCTCTTTCACCACCTTAAACCTGTAAAAAATATAATAAATCCTTTGTTCCGAAGATAATTTTACTTTATTAGGAGAAAAGAGAAGGAACAAAGCAGTACCTACTATCGGAGAATCGGAGCAGCAACAGACAACAGAAGACCAACATCCGTAAAATAGTTAAGCAACCGAATAAAGAACGATCCTGACAATGAGCGGGTCCGTGCCTTAGGTAGTGCGCACCCGTAGAAACGACAATGCTGCATCTGGAAATGCAAAAAGTCGTATCTGCAAGTTCTCAATCTACCGTAAACACTCCCATAGAGCCCCAGGGGCTCTATTTAAATTTGTATGTTGTAGATTGGGGCTCTATTAGAGATTGGTGGTCTATTCGAGAGTGGGGCTCTATTCAAAATTTACGTGTTGCATTTCCGCATGACATAGTGCTGTGTTATGCAGCCCCATGGGGCTCTATTGGAGAGAGGGGCTCTATTATAATTCTTCATTCGTTGCATGGGGCTCTATTGAAAAGTGGGGCTCAATTACAGAGTGGGGCTCTATTAATAATTCTTCATTCGTAGCATGGGGCTCTATTAGAGAGTAGGGCTCTATTAGAAAGTGGGGCTCTATTACAGAGTGAGGCTCTATTAAAAAGTGGGGCTCTATTATAATTCTCCATTCGTAGCATGGGGCTCTCATAGAAAGTGGGGGTCTATTGGAGAGTGAAGCTCTATTGCAGAGAGGGGTTCTATTATAATTCTTCATTCGTATCTTGGGGTTCTATTAGAGAGTGTGGCTCTATCAGCGAGTGGGGCTCTATTAGACAGTTTGGCTCTATCAGAGAGTGGGGGTCTATTAGAGAGTGTGGCTCTGTCAGAGAGTAGGGCTCTATTAGACAGTGTGGCTCTATCAGAGAGTGGGGTTCTATTAGAGAGTGGGGTTCTATTAGAGAGTGTGGCTCTATTAAAAAGTGGGGCTCTATTCAAATTTTCCACACTGCATTGCCGCATAACATAGTGGTTTGTTATTCAGGCCTATGCCATGGGGCTCTATTGGGGAGAGGGGCTCTCTAAGAAAGTGTGGCTCTATTAAAAATTGGGGCTCTATTCAAATTTTCCACACTGCATTGCCGCATAACACACTGCTGTGTTATGCAGCCCCATGGGGCTCCATTGGAGAGAGGGGCTCTATTAGAGAGTGGGGCTGTATTGGAGCGTTTACGGTAATTACATCCAGGGTGTCATAAGGCAATAGTATAAATAAGTTTTTGCTAAACGCGTTCCACGTCAGAAAGAACTTGGATTCCTTTTTAAGCTCTGCAGCACTGCACTGCTTAAATGTTAAAAGTCAACCAATCATTGCTTTGACCGTTGATGACTGGCAGTATACTTAATTATAATTACAGTAGCTGCTGCTTTACAGTGCATTTTTGAATTTTATTTTCTGCAGGGACAAGCATCGTTAGTACAACAGAATACTGAACGACTCAACTGTTGACTGTAGTTGCTGACGAAAAGTTACAAAGCTCGGTTTTTTCATTTTCTTTAATTAATAGATAATCTGAATTCTAGGGTGTTAAATATGTACTGTTATTTACTTTTGACTTTGAGGTCAACTAACTAAACCTATCAATTTCTAAAACAACAACTGCAGTGTTATTACTGTTAATTAGGAAATCATAAGTTTTGTCATTTATCGTTCATTCATGTTTCATATTTGCTGGTTCGTTTTTTATTTCTTGTTGTATTTTGTTTTTGAATTACTTTGATTGCAGTTATTTCATATTTTTATCCTACCTACAACCTATGACCTACTTACCTTTCAACTCAGCAAGTCGACTAATCGTCTAACTTTAGCTTTTAAAGCTGCTATAGCAGTGTTGAGTGTAGTCAACATTCCCAATGCAATGGGTGTTTCGAGGGTAAGTCATAAGTTAACACATAATTATTTATTATATTGCATTGTTAACTACTTACTTACAAATAATTACAATACTTGATCAGCATACTGTCAGGCTGTATACCTACTACCTTCCTAGGTATTCATTATTTTTCTGTATTGTAACTTTCGTGCAATTAACTTTCAAAAGTTTCTGTGTTTAAACTGTTGACCGTGGTGTTTGAAGCATTTTATAATATCAAACAGTGCTTATAACTAATAATAGTTATTATTATTATTTTATTTACAGTATTATGAGCTCAAACAAGATATTCTGCTTGCCGCGGACTGTGATACTGGGGAGATTACCACCGATTCAACAGGGGAATTCGAAAGAAGCAACTTCAAAGTTTGGGATCCATTAGTCACTACAACTGAAAGAATAACATGGGTCTTTACTGGAGAAGTTGTGTTGAGCTCCGAGGATGATTTAGAGAGTATTTCTTTCATGTATGCACAGTCACACTCTTATTTTAGTAAAATAAAATAATGCAGGTGTTGGTATTTCAATTAATTAATAATTATTTATTTTTACTTTTACTATCATTAACCTTTTTGTTTCATTTTAGGCAATTCAAACTTAAGTCCAAACCGGGCTTTGATCTGATGCAGCTAAAAATAAGCTTGCCATGGGGGGAGAAGCAATCATTGTTGAATCCAGGATTTATCAGCTGCTACGTCAAGCTTAGCTTTCGAGATGAATTGGACTCGATTAAGCTCATTCGATGTAAAGGCAGTATTACAATAATAATGATAATGTATTAATATTTATTAAATTATAATTGACTGTTACTAATGATGATGATTTTAATCGGTGATTGGAATTACAGATGTAAACGTGGAGCCTATGAGTGAAAATAGGGACGAGAAATCAGCAGTTAATCGATTTGTGAATGACAGGTTTTGTACTGTGACCGAAATGCAAAACCTAGTTTATGACTTGGAAGGCAGCTTCTTGATCAGTGTGGGTGTGAATGTTATTCTGAACTACTGTATCGTTGACCCAGGGATCGCTCTGAAGCCTCTGGAGAAGAAATGTCCATTTTATGCTGGGATTTATTCTTTTGGCTTGAGTCCCGAGTTTCCCTTTTCGGATGTGCTCATCAAGGTTCTGTCTGACGAGGGAACTGAGAATGAAACTACGAGATACACCTTAAGGGGTCATAAATGCATTTTGGCAGGTATTTAATTTAAAAAAATATCCATTTAAATTAAAAGTTAGACCAGTTTACCCGTTTTGCAATGGTTTGGCATTGGTTTGGCTCTATTTTAACAGCTGCAAGTCCGAAGTTTCTAGCGATGCTGACCTCAGCTCGAGAAACGAGCAAATCAGGCGTAGTAGTTCTTCAGAACTGTGATTGCTCTATGTACAGCCTCTCAATCTTTCTCAAATTACTGTATGACCTTGTCCGGAACAATATGAGTATGGATCGCTACATGCCCCTTCTTAATGAATTTTCCCTGGACGTTGTCCTGGTCATCCTGAAACTCTCGGAGGTGTACGAAGTGCAGGAGTTGAAGGATTTTTGTATAAGAAGTATTGTTGGCAGTAGTAATTCGTCCTTTACACCCAAATCTGCACTGGAATTGTATACCTTTGGCTATTCGTATGACATGGAGGATCTGCGCTTTCGGAGTTGCCAGTGGATCAAGAGGTAACCATTTAATTCACTGATCAATAGCTATTTATTTTATAAACGCTATTTAATTTTAAATTGACTTTCAACAAAATTTTTATTGAATCTATTTGGTTGACTTCACAGGAATAAGACTGCATTCTATTCATCTGAATGTCAAGCAATGCTCCGGACGTTAATCAGTTGTGATGTTGTGGACGCAGTTCTGTTTTACCTGGAAAGTATGTGAGCAGTAAAAGACGGCATTGGCAGTTGGCGTTGTAAATTTCTAATCAAATTATTTTGACTTTACTACTATTTGCGTGCTGTAACAATCTACATACCTACATTAATTTTAGGAATACATAATTACGTAATAATGTTATTTTTTTAAATCACAGACACTGCTTGTGTATTATGTTAATCATGCATGTGAATATTAAATAATTACTACGTTAATAATTGTATAAAAGTTTGAAGTCAAACTGTCATTTCAGCGAGCTACTTTTTTAACTGTTATATTTTGCTTTAAACCAAATGTTTTATCATGACAACTTTATTTCTTGTAACTAAAGATTTCTACGACAAAGTCAAATTATGTTAACAAACCAAGGTTAAGGAGGTACTTTTTTAAACTATGCGTTAATGATACAGATAAAGGAATAATGTAACGTAATTAATGGTGTACATAAAACAAAAAGAAATAAACAAGGTTTTTTGTACAAACGTTAAAGTGAATGAGCGTACAACAAAATAGTCATGTTTGCGTTATGTAAGTAATGCTTTTTTAAAATTGAATTCTATATACTTCGAATTCGATCGTACTCAGTACCACAAACGGCTTTAAAACAGGTAAATAAGGGTATAATGGTTGTACAAATGTGTTATTTTTGATTTCTTTCGATACTCATCGCGCTTCTTCAAAACGATAGGGCGTGACCTGTAGAATGTCCACGAATTTTGGCTCCAGCTGACACTGAGCATCACTGAGGATCCCACAAAGAAAATATTGGGGATTTGGTGGGCCAGTCTCCCGGATGAGCAAGTGTCCAATGCCCAGACGGCAAGTGGTATTCCTACAGTCGTTTTTTATGTCCAAATCTTCGATGCAGTCCCGGGTTTCTTTGGAGTACGGGACGGAGTATTCGTCCGTATTTAATTCGAAATATTCTTGGCAAGGAGTACGCTCGTCACCTGTAGCTGTGTAGTAGCCAGCGGCTGACTGGAACAATTCATTTCTTGTTGGGGTATCTACGTCCACATTCCAATTCCATGCCCAGTCCTCGATCCTTGATTCGTGGCCGAGGATAAAAAGGTTGCTATCAGGGGATGCTGAAAATATGAACAAAAACCGTGTTTTAACCCTTTTTGAAGATATATTTCCCGGCATTTAATAAATTACTCAGTTGAAATTTTTCTAAATGTTGAATGGGCACAAAAAGGGCAATAATACCTTCAGTACAGGTGGCTCGAGTGCCAATTTCAATTTTTCCAACGGATTCGCTATACCGCATCTCCGTCTTTACACTGATAAATCCAACTGAAAAATCATTTCCAGCAAATTCAGAGTACAGACTCGGGTCTGGAGTCTCAGAGCAATTGACCAGCGCTTTTGAAATCTCGAAAATGTTATTATCTCGCAAAATGACGATGCCACCATCGTGCGTACTTTTTTCGCCCTTTTCTAAGTATCTTACAGCAAGGCCTAGACATTTTGAATATAGGTATTGACGGATACATTATATTTCGAAAACGTCAGGTAGAACCTATTGAATTAGTCTGTAAGCATTTTCATAGTTGATAGTTTGATTTTTATTATGTTTTAAATAATTAATTAACCTGCACATCTTCCTGAGGTCACAATCCACCAAGTATCCCAAATGGCTCCGGTACACCTTTCCTCCCGGTAGCCTGCCTCCAGAGGGTAGTAGACTATTTGTACCATGAAAGTAAACGGTCTGCTTTGCTGTTTTGGGGATCGTAGTGCACATGAGGTCTCTATATAAATTTACGACAAACTGATAAAAAAGAAGTTTTGCACCTTTTAATAGTAACTAATTAAAACCTTTTACATATACGTATTTCCAAAACGTTATTTGATATTTTGCAACTTTTTGAAAACATGTAAATAGGACATTTTGCACCTTTTCAAATACATGTAAATAGAGCATTTTGCACCTTTCAAAAATACGGAAATTGGAAATAAAACCATTCACATCGTTTTAAAAGCATGTAAATAGGACATTTTGCTCCTTTCAGAAAACTTGTGAATAGAAGCACCTTAAAACATTTCAAGCGCGTATGAAGAAGTATTTTTGAAGTTTAAAAAAAAATCCAAGTGAACAGTTTGCCTCCTTTTAAGAAAAGCAAGTAAATAGGACATTTACTTTTTTAAATAGGAAAAAGCAAGAAATTAGTACTTTTTAAAAGTTACAACAAATTGTAATCAACAGTTTCAAAACACACAAAACTAATAAATAACACCTTCAAAAAGGTCAAAACGTGAAATCCACGATTTCGAAAACGTTTAGACGGTTTAAATAGCAGTTTCAAGAAGGTCAAAGCTTGAAATCAACAGTTTCAAAAGCCTGAAAAAGTAGCAACTAACACTTAAAAAGGTCAAAACTTGAAATCAACAGTTTCAAAAGCATGAAAAAGTAGCAAACAACACTTTCAAAACGGTCAAAACGAAATCAGCAGTTTTAAAAGCGTTAAAACGCGATAAGATGTAAATACATCTTAGTAGTAGGTACTTTCAAAAAGGTCAAAAGTCAAAACTTGAAATCAGTAGTTTCAAAAAGATTCAAAAATAGTAATTAATTTTGTCAAAGAGGTCAAAACAAGAAATTCACGTTTAAGCATTTCATCTGCTGCTCGTCGCGGTGCCGCTTCGGTCTCGGAGGGCGAATGATTTCGTTTTCGTTTTAAAACTCGTTTCCGACTTGCACCCCTGCCACTAACGTCCCCTGACAGCCCCCGCCCAGTACCTCCGTTGCTCGCAGGCACAAATGCTTTGACTTCATGATCACACGGTATTGCTTCAAATCTGTCGCAAGGGCGGGCTATTTCAAATTTTGCGAATTAATTATCATTTTGATTATAAAAACTTTAAAAAACGTCAAATAATTAATCAATAATCAAACCTTTGAAAGAAAAACAGTATAAATAAAACACGGAGCTTACTGCAATGTTCCCATTTAAAGTTTTTGCATCCAGAATGTAACCCACGAGTGTAATTATTACTATGAGGTTTACTTCTTAATTTGTGCTGAATTAAATTTGTTTTTTGAAATACTTTGAATTGTTGACAGATTGAGCTGGCCAACGACTCGCCCATGTACTGAACGTGCACCTCAGCCTTTCCGGGTGAAAAGTCTATTTTATTAAATTGAATTAAATTGCATGCCTAAAGTGACAGTGACAGGTGACAGTAAGTTTAAGTTACATAAGCTCTTATTTAAATTGTACCTAAAATATGAAAGCCGATGAAACAATGAAGCGACCAATTTAATAGAGCTCCAGCCCACTTTAGTTCCGTCATCATTTTAATATTAAAGTTTAATTAAACTAATTAAAGTTTAAATTAAAGTAAATTGCAACTTTGTAAGTTTTGAACGATTGCGCGAAATTGGAGTCTACGGGCAGATTTTAGTCCGACTGCACGTTGCGTTGTGGGGTGGAACGAAACTTACTGAAGCTTTTTTAAAAATGCAATGCAGTTTTTGCGTAACAATGCGTAATTAATAAATGAAGACTTTCGAGAAATAAACACAAAAGTACCAAAGTGATAAAGAGAAATTATATTTTGTAAAATATGATTACACATTTCACATCACAAACAGTAATAAAAGATAGTAATAAAACTAATGGGTAGCAGAAATTGCCAATTTCCATGCATTGTTGGAAGAGAAAGTTTCAAACACAATTTAAAATTTATTACCCCACAATGTAATGTTGCTGTTTCTATTGCCGTTAGTTAATCGAATGAAAATGAAAGTGGTAAAAAATGTCTGCTTGTACACTACACAAAATGCGTTGTAAAAAAAATGTAAAATTTATATAAAAAAAAATGTAGGTAAGAAAGTAAATTATAATTATTTAGGGTCCAGGATGGAGCCGGCCACCGATTTGATCCATTCGATGTGGGGCAAAACTCTGGCAATCACTTCCGGTCTCGTGCTCAATTTGCCCGATTCACAAGATGGCTGGGAAATGATTCCGCACTGGAAGACCTGTTGGACTGGGACGGGGGCTTGGAATTCGTCCTCTACATTCGTCACTATCATTGGCCCCCCACAGTCGGAGGAACAAGTGGAGGAGTCGGCATTCCTGCTCTTGTCCACCTTCCCACAAAAAGTGTACGTCAGGTCATAGACGGTCTGACCCACGAGAGCATTCATGCAGGTCTTGTCATCCATCTTGTCTACCTTAAGGCCGTAGACGTGGGGTAGAACGTAGATCTGTAAAATGAAATACAAAAAAAAGCAGAAAAAATTGAACTTTGACACAAACTTTACAATTTAGAGAGATTCTTACAAAAAATAAGCTGTTTTTTTTGTTCACCTTTGCAATATTGTAGGGTGACCTAACAGCCCCCTTGCTACCCCTCCCCCAGCCGATCAAACGAGATTCTCCTCTTGGTTGGACCACACAATGCTTTTCCTCACGGGCCAATGTTATCTACATCGAGAATCCAATTCAATCAATTATATAGAAAGAAAAAGTGAGAAATTGCAAAAATTCGAAATGGGAACCAATCTTGTTTTACATTATTTTGATAATGGTAATTTGTCGTTTTGGACCTTTTTGGAAAAAGGAAATTTTTTTTTCGGATATTCCTGAAAACGTTATAGTTTCTAGTTTTGACCTTTTTAGTGATAATTTCTAGTTTTGACCTTTTTGAAAATGTTAGTTTTTAGTTTTTTGACCTTTTTGAAAGTGTGATTTGCTGCTTTCTCATGCTTTTGAAACTGTTGATTTCAAGTTTTGACCTTTTTAAAAGTGTTATTTGCTGCTTTGTCATGCGTTTGAAAAAGTTAGTTGCTAGTTTTGACCTTTTTGAAAGTGTTAATTTCTTGTTTCGAATGCTTTAAAAAAAAGTTATTTTCTAGTTTTGACCTTTTTGAAAAAGCTAATTTATACAATCAATTCTTTTATAAAGCTTTCTTTCCATGGTTTTCCAGTGTTGAATAGATTAAATATGACGCTATAGCCTTACCGGCATGACATGGATGGGCTTATCCACTTTGAGCAGTCCAATGTCATATCTAGAATCCGACAGGGTTCCTTTTTCTAGATCCATGAAGGCCTCCGTGGGCACTTCGACGCTTGTAATCAGATACGAGACTTGTTCTTCCCAAGTGTCCTCCCGCTTACACTCGATCTTGGTTTCATCAAAGTACTGCTCACCAAATGTCACTACACCCACCGCATGCGTGGGCTCACCGTTCCTGGGGGTAGTGTTTTATAAGACAAAATGTAAAACTCAAAATTTCATAAAATCAAAACAAGGAATTCAAAGTTTAAAATAATAATTAGCAGTACCTCCTTCGCATAGGAATGATGGAGCAGAGGGAACTCGTGAGAATCCAGAATTCGTTGAGGACCGTTCCAGAACATTTGGCCCGGGATCTGCCTTGCTGAATGGGCTCCCAACGGATGTTCACGAGATACGGAACCTCTTGTGAATCAACTAAATCCCCACCCAGCATTTTCTTACCCGAGTCCTTTACTTTGGACATTCGTCGGACGGACACCCCCGAGTCACCGTCATCATCATCTCCACCGTTAAAAGTGGAGCAGGCCACACTCGAGAAACCTTGGCAGCCTTAATGTCGGGAAGAAAAAAGAACATTTTTTACCGTTTTACAGCTTTTTAAAAATGGTCATTTCCAGTTTTGAACTAGACATTTGAAAGTGCTTGTTCCTTGATGTCAACATTTTTGAAAATGAGGGTTTCTGGTCGTTCTGGTTTTTGAATTTTTTGAGTGTTAATTTCTACGTTTGACGATTTTTGAAAATTTGGGTTTTCGGTGTTGTACTCTTTAAAAGAGTTAGTTTCTAGTTTTGACCTTTTTGAAGATGTTAGTTACCCGTTCTGAACGCTTCTGTAAGAGTTGATTTCTGGTTTTGACCTTTTCGAAAATGTGAGTATCTAGTTTTACCCTTTTTCAAAGTGTGCAATTAGTAGTTTTGACCTTTTTTTGAAAGTGTTTGTTAATATTTTTGAAAACTCTGAGTTCTAGTTTTAACCTTTTTGAAAGTGTTAATTACTAGTTTTGATTGTTTTTAAGAATCTTAATTTTTAGTTTTATCCTTTTTGAAAATGTAATTTCTAGTTTTGACCTTTGCGAAAGTTTTAATTCCTAGTTTTGACCTTTGCAAGTGTTAATTTCTAGTTTTGAACTTTGCGAAAGTGTTAATTTCTAGTTTTGACCCTTTTGAAAGGGTCAATTACTAGTTTTGCGTGCTTTTAAGAATGGTGATTTCTAGTTTTAGCATTTTTGAAGTTGCTGGTTTCTGAATTTGACCTTTTTGAAAGTGCTAATTACATACTAGTTTTGAATGCTTTTAAGAATGTTGATTTTTTGTTTTGATATTTTTAAAAGTTTTACTTACTGAATTCTAATTTCGACCGTTTTGACAAAGTTAATGCATTTTTTCATAAAGAACATTAGTAGTTGAATGGGGTACTAATATGATACATAAATGAGATACTTACCGCTCGTACACTTTCGAAAGTGAATGCAACTCGGTGTTTTGGTCAGCTCTGGATGGTCGGTCAAGCTTTTTAACGGCGGCTGTGTAGATTGTGACTCGGAAAATGCTCTATTTATTTTGCAAATGGCTTTGGAAAGGGTCTCGGAAATGTGTTGGGACCCACTGTGGGCGCCATCTAGAGTTTAAAAAAATTATCAAAAAATTTAAAAAATTTTTAACTTGTTTTTTCTAATACAAAATAATTATAATTAAGGAGATTAAAAATCCATACTGTTTACCAATAAAGTAAGCACACACGAAAATCCCAAGGTGAAGCAATCGATGATTCCTGTAGGAAGTGGACCGCATGATTTATGTGAGATTTTTTTTTATTTAAAAAAGATGTACTTTCATTGAGTGATAATGCGTACGAAAAATCTACTGTGACACGGAGTAGTTTCGAATTACAATACAATTTAAATAGCTGAGAATAAACTGATTTATTGGCATTTGACAATTTCTCCTTGTTGAGCAATTACAGGGACTGACGGCTGATTTCTAAAGGAATTAAATGTAAATACATTGTAATATTATGATTTAATAATTTCTATTGTTTCGGGGAAACCACTATTGCTACTGTAATGGGCTTGTGTAGTTTTTACCAAACATGTCGTTAATTTATGTAATAATGAGAACGGATTCGAGAATTCATGGTTAATATTTCCATTCAAAAATCGATGCAAAATGAAATGGCTTAACCTAGATGCCAATTAATACCTCCATCATTTTTTTGGTGATAAAGTTGGAAACTAGGAAACAAAAAAGTGTTGATTCAACACAGTGCTGTCCTAGTCTAGTCTGACTTGACTAGACTAGACTAGCTAACTCGCTCAAAACTTGTGGCTAGACTAGCCACGATATTTCCCACGTTAAGGGATAGTTGCATACCTGACTAGACTAGACTTGACTAGGGTAGATTTTCTGTTGACTAGACTAGAGCACATTTTGTGTAGACTAGACTAGAGTAGATTTTCTGTTGACTAGATTTGGGTAGATTAGGCGGTCTCGAAAAAAGTCTCACTAGTCTAGACTAGAATAGACTAGACAAGCAAACGTGTTGGGCATCACTGATTCTAGGATTCTACCCATTCACTTTTTCAAAAAGTTCAAAATTAGAAATCATTGTTTACAAAAAACGTGTAACTAACACACTCAAAAAGTTAAAACTACTAATTAACATTTTCAAAACGACCAAAACTAGAAATTACCATTTTCACAAAGCTCAAAAGTAGAAAAAAATACTTTCAAAAATGTCCAAACTAGAAATCAACATTTTCACAAAGATCAAAACCAGAATTTAGCACTTTCTAAAACATTCAAAACTATATAGAAATTAACATTTTCAAAAAGGTTAAAACTACATATAAATCAGCATTCTCAAAAACAGTTAAAACCAGCACTACTATCACTTTTAAAAGGGGTCGATAAAGATGTAACATTTTCAAAATGGTCGAAACTAGAAATTATAATTTTCAAAAAGATGGGAAAACATGATCAAAACATGATCCCTTCTAAAGGGGTCAGAAATCAGCAATTTGTTGGATTCAAAACGTGCATAATTACATTTTGCAATTTAAAAACTACAAAGTACTACTGCTACTAAATGCAAATTATGGGGTCATGTCAGGTCAATTTTCATTAAATAAGGTCAACAAAGGTCAACCTAGCATCCCAGTAGAACTACGCTGGTCAAATTATTAGCAAACTGACGCCACCTCTACTACCTTTAAAAGATAACTGGAACGACTTGGTTTGGTTTATTTACAGTTTAGATTTAGATGTAATTTGACCTCGAAGCTACTTTCGAAGATGTAAAAATAAATCACTTGCCTAGCTGCATGGCTGTAGTAACTGTAACGATGGCAGAATCATTGAATACATACATATTATATAATAATTATAGGTACATACAACTAGGCACACTAGGTATATACCGACACTGACAAGCATAAAGCGCAGTCCCTTGCCTTACAACTAGCAAACGTAATAAAGATAAGTAGTAATTACTCTTAAAAGGGAATTCCAAGAAGCAAGTTATGTAATTACTCAGTTATAATAAAACAGTGCTACGTCATCATGATCAGTGCCAGATGTGATTTTTATCCATTCAATTCAAAGACTCTGGTCGTACACTGTATACAACCTACGCATTAAAATTGGCAAAATATTTTCCAACTGCTCTTAGGATGAATATTCTTCAATCTTCTGTTTTGCACAGTGTAGTGTTTAGTGTACCAGTAACTATAAACTTGAATTTCTTTTCTACTAGATACTACTACACTCTGCGTGAAAAATACAGGCTCTGTTTATAGAAAAACTCGTAGGTACTTTCAGCATGCATTAGGCATACGCACCAGCACACACACTTTATTTCTTCTTATTCTTGGTCCCCACAACATTGCATTGAGCTTCCACTACAAGTTTCTATTTATTTCCTTAAAGCTAGTGCGTCTCGTTGGTTCGGCTGACATGTGAATTCAAAGTTCATTGATTGTCCATTGTAGCAGAAATTTCCTTTGTTGCTACACATGGACAGAAAAATGGACACAAAAAAAGATATTCTCACTTGTGTCACGGTTAAGGAAATTATGAGTGAGGATTGTGGGGCCACCGCGATTTCTGTGAGCAGAGATTTAATCGCAAATACCGTTTCCGTGTGGCAAACTATCAACAATGTCCCACCAGTACGATCACGCCGCAGTTTCATAGTCTAATCCAATTATTAATTAGCCCTAATTATAATAATTATGTACTGTAATTTCCTTCATTTTAATTTTTTTTAGGAAAAGCCACTGGACAGCATCATCTTCAATGTTCAAAAGCCCATCGCGACTTTCAGCGGCAGAGTGAACTTCCTCGAGGACCTTCACAAAACTTTGAAGGAGAATTCCATGGCAGTTCTGACGCAGCAGGCCGCCCTCCCGGTCATCGCCGCCACTGGGGGCATCGGGAAGACGGAGACGGTGCGCATGTACATTGAACAGGCCAAAAAGGCGGGGATTTACAAGCACATCATTTGGATCGATGCGGATCCACACTCTACCGCTCAAAATCAATTTCGGCGGCTGGCCACCCAACTCAAGATCCCGGTCTTCGAATGTCCCGACCGAACCCAGCCCATCCCCCTCGAGGAAATTGCCCCACAAGTCTATGAGCTTCTTTGTAAAACTTCTGCCGTTTTGGTCGTCTTTGACAACGCGGAGGCCCTTCAAGACGATGAAGAAATGGGAATCCAGGGCATCGAGGAGCTCCTTCCACCCTCCCTGAGCCCTCACTGCATCAACCCGGTCATCCTAGTGACCTCCCGGAACCAGAACTGGGAGCTGCAAAACGTCATTGAACTTGAGCTTTGGACTCCAGAAGAATGCACTGCCTTCCTGCTGTCTATTTTGCAACTACCCAGGACACCAGAAACCATAAAGACCGCTGGGGATTTAAGTGACCTCTTTGGGCGCCTGCCTATTGCCCTCCAAGCAGCCGTGGCGGTCATAATTCAACAGAAAAAACGAAGACGGACAATAGCGGTTGGCGGAAATTACACGATGGAGGACCTCATCAATGATTACAGGACCGGAACGGCGAAACGGGGCGTTTTGGAAAGCAAGCCGTTGAACCAAAAGAAACAAACCCCCATGATGACCCTGTGGACAGTGACAAAGGAAAAAATCCGGGAAATGGACCATGGCCCTCTTGCCATTGACATCCTCAACAGAATGGCCTTCATGTCTCCCACGAAGATCCCCAAGACCTTTCTTAAAACAGTGCTACAGGGTCCACAAGAAGCCAGCCCTGACGACGAAAGTTTGTCCGTGGCCTTGACCCTCCTTATCGACTACAGCTTGGTTACTGAACTGGAGGATTCCTACACGATGCATCGAATGATCCAGGATGTCACAATAGAGCATTTAAAGAGCATAACTGACCAAGACTTTGTTACAATCCTGTTAGAACTGTCTCGCGAAATGACGAAGGTAATTCATAGCCTAAACCAAAGCGCTAAAAACGAGGATGTTGTTGCAAACGCGGTCCAATTGGCCAAGCACACGTTCCCATATCTTATAACAGATGAGTTCCGTGAGTACACATTTTTGGTTGGGAGCTATCAGCACCGGTCATTTCGGTATAAAAGTGCACTGGACTTGTATGAGAAGGTCCTGAGAGCCTCCAACCAACTTTTCGGCTCTAACCATGAAGAAACCCTAAAAATCAAAAGCAAGATGGCGGCCGCTCTGACAGATACCGGTGATTTTCAAGCAGGAAAAAAGGTGTACTTGGAAGTGCTGAGCGTTCAAATGAAAGCCCTCGGTCCGGACCACTTATTGACCCTCGGCACAGAGAATGACATAGGAGAGATTTTATGGAAGGAAGGGAAGCATGAGGAGGCCCTAACACTGTTTTCTAGCATCTTGGAAAGGCGGGAAAAACTACGGGACGTAAGGAGTGCGGGCGCCGTTCACACGAAAGGCTCCCTTATACGGCTGCTCACTTCCCGCGGTGAATTTCGAAAGGCCTTGGCACTCACCAGTGATTTCGAGGTGGAAA
The DNA here is from genome assembly GCA_034695205.1 of Dicyrtoma fusca. NCBI lineage: Eukaryota > Metazoa > Arthropoda > Collembola > Symphypleona > Dicyrtomidae > Dicyrtoma > Dicyrtoma fusca. The sequence goes on along the minus strand of JAQFZC010001074.1, from coordinate 10,780 downwards.
ATGTCTCTGGAACACCCGAGGCCCCGGACGTGGTTTTTAATCGATTGCAGACTCACCTTGTTTTACAAAAGTCCCTCTCGGACCATACACAAAGAGATATCCAGTTGGGAACTATCTTAGAGATGTTGGACGTTGGAGAAAGCTCGAAGAGAATTGACCTAGAAACATGGGCTAGTCGCCATCTAACGAGATTTTTGCGAGAGCAAGGGCAAGTTCAGAAGACGATAGAGATTTACGAGAAACTTTTGGAGAAGCAAAAGAGGCTCCTGGGCAGTCAGGACCCGTGGTACTTAGAAACTAAATGCAACTTGGCCTCTGCCCTGAGTATGACGGGTGACTCGGAGAGGGCGCTGGAGGTCCATTCGGAGGTGTTGGAAGAGCGGGAAAAAATATTTGGACCCCACCATGCCCAGACACTACAAAGTAAATGCGCTATCGCCGGGGCGCTGCAAGACCAATCGAAATTACAGGAGGCCTTGGAGATGTTCCAGGATGTCCTTAGGATTTGGGAAGAACTTCAGGAACCCACCCACGTCAACATTTTACATACTAAACGAATGATTGCCAGTGTTTTTCAAGACCAGCGAAATTTTGAGGGTGCATTGGCCATGCACTTGGAAGTACTGAGAGGGGAGGTTGAACGTTTGGGGGCGAACCATCCAGATGTGGTAGATACGCAATTTAATATTGGCACCTTCTACTGTCAAGAAGGAAAGTATCTCCGAGCTACGAGACTTGCGCATGACGTCCTTTTTCATTTACCTGTCGACTTTATTCCACAGTTCCTCAAACATGCAAAACTTCTTTTGACCTCGTGGACCTCCCTTATTACAGCGTAATTTTTTACCTGGTCTTAATTAACAATAATATTAATAATTTTATTTGTTCTGTCGATTTGGCCATTTGGCACACATACAACACACCTGGTCTTAATTAAGCTTAATTTGTTTTGATATATATATATAAACCACACCTTGCTCCTTTCCTCTATGAGAGAGGATTTTAGCTAATGGCTTTTTGTGGCATGTTTTTAGCTCCATTCCGGACCCGCCAAATCACCACGAGTTAGTCGCTCAAATAGTTGAAACGACGCACCTTCACCCCGACTCAGCCTGGCCTTTACTACAAGCCACAGACTGGAACATTCAGGTCCTTTTATATCCGTAGAAAACGGACATTTTAAATTATTTTTTAATAATAATCATTACTAGCAAAAATGAATTATTTTGTGTCTACTAAAGTTAGCACTGCAGCAATTACAAGACGTCAATGACTCAAACACTTTCAAATTACGCCAATACGTCTATCTTTGTCTTCCACTGTTCCATTCAAATAGGGACAAATTCCTCGAATTGGCATGGCAGCAATTTCAGGAAGCATCATCAAGTGACACTCAAGTGAAAACCACCACTAAGTAACCACATATTTTTTAAATTTATACAATCTTATACAACAATTATATGAACAGTAGAAAGTGCTTACCTGCATATATTTTTTGTAATTCTTCAGTCTAACCTATTAGGAACTGGGGAACCATTGAAAGAATGCCCTAAAAAAGGGTTTACTTAAATAAATTAACTCTTTCAAAAAGGTCAAAACTAGTAAATAACACTTTTTCAAAATAGTCAAAAATAGCAAACAACACTTTTAAAAAGGACAAAACTAGTAAATAACAGTTTTTTAAAATAGTCAAAAATAGTAAATAAAACTTTTTCAAAAAGGACAAAACTCGTAAATAACACTTTTTCAAAAAGGACAAAACTAGTAAATAACACTTTCAAAAGGCCAAAACTAGTAAATAACACTTTTTTAAAACAGTCAAAAATAGTAAATAACACTTTTTCAAAAAGGTCAAAACTAGTAAATAATACGTTTTCAAAACGGCCAAAACTAGTAAATAATACGTTTTCAAAACGGTCAAAACTAGTAAATAAAACTTTCAAAAGGTCAAAACTAGTAAATAACACTTTCAAAAGGTCAAAATCTAGAAATTGCTGTTGTAAAAAACATTCAAAACTAAGTACATTGCCGTTGCGAAAAGTTTCAAAAATTTTTTCCATAATATAGTTTTGACCTAGTGTCAAGGCTTAAGGAACGCATAGCTGCAAAAGAGGATAGAATGCAGTCAATACCAGCGTTCAAAGCAGTGGATCCAAGTGAAGCAGATTCAGTTTCAGAAAACGTTAGCATTGATGCAGAAGACGTAGATGGGGCTGTAGTTGATGAATTAAGAAGTGACTTAGCAGAAATGGAAGTCAACTTTGCAGCCGTCATGGAGGACATCGAGGACACAATGGGAATGATCCGGGACTGTAATAGAGGTCTTGAAAGGGACCACGCCTATGCTTCCCTAGAAACGCGGATACGGGTGGAATCTTTTCTGCGTAGCCAAGCTCAAGATCTGCAAAATCTGCAGCTTTCAACTTCATTGGATCGCAATATTTCAAATGTAATTGCCAGCTACCTCGAAAATCTACGCTCGGGTCTAGTAGCGGAATTAGAGAGAAGTCCAGCTGTGGACCTATTGGATAAAAATCAACTTGTGTCCTATTTTGCAGTGTTGGCAGGGGCAACAATAATTAAGGGACATGCACTTTTCGACAATCAAGTAAGTGTGGAAGGACGTTTTACCAAAACGTAGGTAACTTTGTAAGTAGTAGAGACGTGAGTGTGAAAGCCCATTTTCCAATGATCATTAAGAAAGGGGTTGTTTTCATATGATTTTTGAAGAAAGCTGAACATTTTCAACAAATGTTTTCAAAACCTGCCGTTTTACAAATTCCTGAATGCTTTGGCAACTTTTAACAGCCATTTTCAAAAATTGCATTTTCACCATTTTTATTTCCAAATTATTTAGCAACTTTCAAACTTTATTTTTAAAACTACTGGCGGATTCAAAAATTTCACTTCTAAAGAAATTTAAAATTTTCAAAATAAAAACACTGTTTAAAATATTATGGTATTTGCTTAGAAATGGGCAATTTTGGAAAAAAATACAATTCATAAATAATTGTACTTTTGAAAACATCTTTGGTCAACAAAAGAATTGTCATTTTTAATTGAATTCACTGGAAAGTGGAAACGTGTGCGTTTGAAAAATATCAGTCAAAAGATTTCTTAGTTACTGAAAAATATTACGAAATTATTTTCGGTTTAAACATGTTACTTTCATACATATGTATATATGTATATTTGTTTAATCTGGTTGTATTCTGTTGTAAAAATGTTTTTTTGTGGTTGTTGATACAGGGGGGTAGGAAACCTGATGTGTTCGTGTGGTTGCGGTACTTACCCGGTCATGATAGTCCCATGACTGATGAAGCGGGAGAGGTGAGGGAAGGCCAAACTACTTCATCGGTGTCTTTACCACTAAATTCTTTGAAGCCAGTGCAACCGCCGATGGAAGTTGAAAGTGAGAGTGAGAAAAATAGTGACGACGCCCTCGGAACGGGCATTTTCTGGTTTCCCGATCTAAATGCGCTGGCGCGTAAATTAAAATCGGCAGCAACCGCCTCAGGCGTCTTAACTGATTCCTCCACAAGTAATTAATTTCCGATAAATGATTGAAACGAAGTCTGCTGTTTCCCCACAACTAACTAACAACTACCTGCCATTTACACCCTACTATTTAACTATAACATTTATCAATGAGCCATATTAAATATTATTACGTAGCAGTCTGAGCTACTAGCTATATGTAAATAAGTACATTTTTCTTTCAGATTTGTGTCAAATCACCCATGTTATTCATCTTTATTTTACTTTACAAAGGCTAAAAACTTTAATTTTATTGCATTTAACTACTTGCAAATTGCAAAATTGGGTTCAAGATTTTGTACTAAGGGTAAGTTGGCCTGCACATAGCGAGACCAACCGCAATAGCTTGACAATGGCAAGGGGCATCCGAGCCTTCAACGCAACTGCAATCTGCACACATGGCTGGGGTATTGCATACTCTGGGACACGTTGGGATTTCATTCTTGCCCATTTCCTTCAAAGTGTTTCCTTCCAATTTTCCGGGATCTACAAACATACAATAATTTATTCTCAAAACAGTTCAGTAAATTGAATTTTAAACAACAACACCGCACCGCCGTTGTACGGTTTTTATGGACACGGAAATATTAACTTACGAGCAGAGGCTGATGAAATGCACATTGCAGCAACGGAGGCTACAACCAGCAATGCTAAAATAGCTCCCTTCATTATACAGTTTTGAGGAAGTTTTTGGGCCTTCTAACAAAGAGTAATTTTGAATTTAATTCTGAAGTTTTTAACCGTCTTTTTATTTTAGGAGCAAATTATGTTAGGAGTGTAGCTTCAAAGTCACTGGGAAGTATGGAGTGAGTTGAGAGGTGTACATTCATGATTATTAATTTGTCAATTTCAACTAATCATTTAATGGGATTTCTGTTTGGCACTCAATGTCCACTTCAGTTTGAGAGAAATGTTTGTGACCGAGTTTGGGGTTATTATTCTTACAAAACAACTAGGAATGTAGATTGAAGTGGACAGAGGTAGATAAAGATAATAATTGTATTTTGGTTTTGGATTCATGGTGGTCACATACATGAGTATCGCTTATCGCTGTTTAAGATTCAAAATGACGCTTATCCATAAAACCTCAAAGATAGTGCACAACTAACCAGGTTTATTTACATATTGATTGAATGACCCACTTAACACCTTATAAAAAATTGTGTCTGCACCTTTGAAAATATGCAAAACCGTGATTTAGACTTTTTTTAAACAAAAAGCCTCAATTTACACTTTTTTAAAAGGCGCAAAACCTAAATTTACACTTGAAAACGTTTGAAACTTCTATTTACACTTTCCGAAACGCGGAAAACCTCGATTTACACTTTTCAAAACGTGGGAAACCTCGACTTTTTTAAACTTCAAAAGCTCAAAACCTTGATTCGCGGTTTCTAAAACATGCAAAACTTCAATTCACACTTTTTTTAAACGGTGGATTTTGTAAGGAACAGGGCCTGAGGAAGGTAGGAGATGAGGCAGGCATGAGGAAGGCAGTGAGTGCCTGGTGGAAGAGGGGCCTGGGGAGTAGTATAGAGCGAACGGGAGTGAACGTAGGAGAAGGGAAGGAGAGAGGAGCGAGACCAAACAGTCTATTAATAAGTGTGAGAGAGAAGAAGTGGGTCAAGTTGGGAGCGAGTGCGACAAAGGGGACAAAGAGCGAAGCGGGACTGCGGGGTCTGGGAGACTTCAGGATGCCGTAGCTATCACCAGTCTGTATCTAAAGCTTGAGCTGTCCACATCAGAGTGATCGTGCTGTTGCAAGCGTACTCAGATATTCCCAAACAATTCCTACTCTTCTTCTTTCAAATTTCTTATTCCTCTTCCCAGTTGGGGCGGGAGTGATTTAAGTATAGTTTTAGTCTGTAGGAATAGATTTATTAGTTTATGAATAAAGTGGATCCGGGGATTGCTAACTTGGCCAGATTTTTGGATAAAAGTATATTTGTGTAAATAAATAGAGAATTGCCAAGTGACATTTGTTTGGAGTTGATCCGATAGAATTTATTAGCAACCAGGTCGACTCGACTCATAATTCCATAACATTTTGCGGACTTCTGTCAGGGATGGAGGGGAGTCTTAAGGGACTTTTCATAGTCGCGTTGGAGTCGGCTGTGAGGAATCGGTTCCCAGCATCTCGCTTAGGTCATAGAGTGGCTCCACTCCAATTGGATTGACATCCAGCGAAGTCAGGGCACCAGGAATCGTGCATTACACCAAAGTGTCATCTTCGTATGAGAAGAAGTTCCACGAGGATCGCCATCGCCACGAACTCTCGGTGGGAGCAAGGGTTCAACCGCCATATCCCGAGTAAGGGATGTTAAATCGGACCGTCGGAAGGAGAGACTAGGACGGACTGAGGAAAGGGACGATTTTGGCGTAACTCTGTGTTGCAATTTCAAAACATGATTACATCGATCTAGTACTTATGTGCTGTAAAAATGGGGAAATTGTGGGTCTATTCTTGCTTTTATGGATACGCGTCATTTAGAATATTAGCATTTTGCTCCGCGTCACTTATTTGCACTTAAGCAATAATAGATACTATTTGTTTTGCATTTTAGGAGGCGATATGTAATCATGTAATGTGGGAATAAAATTGACACTAACTACAAACAAACACGACCCACGCATGCTTCCAGGTAGTTACAAGCCTGCATTTTTTACATGGGATATGCTAAATAGTTGACAAGACTAGGCTAGACTGTACTAAGTTTTGTGTTGACTAGTCAACGCTCTTTATATAGGTATCGACAAATATGTGGTTAGACTACACTAGCTACCTTTGATTCCGGCGGAAACTACAATTGACTTCACTAGCAAAAACTTTGGGCAGCTTTGTTTAATTCTCAGTTGTAATAGTAGACTAATGGTTGATTCAAACTCATCCTTGAAGTTTCGTTAAAGTTCCATGATGCACGCATTAAATAGACTACTATAGATACGCTTTATTGCTCACACTTTTGTAAGTTCTGTAAAGTTTTAATAAGGAAAATTAAATTTTGCTTTTGTTTCACTTTTTAAAAATAACCTTAAGCTTTCAGCCCCTGTATTGTGCACTTTTAACACTACCCTCAACCGTACAGGAGTAGCTCTTCGGCTGGAATTAATCCTACATTAAATCCATTGAAAGTTGCTAAGCCATTAATGTTTTTCTCTATACTAAACAATTTTCAGTCCGTGGAAACTAAGTCCTGCCAGCAGATGTAATTTATGCATCCCGTCATGTCATCAACTTCCCTCTAAACTATTTGTGACCTCGTTGGGCCAAATGGACGTATTACATCTTTCTTACTAGCGCCAGGCCCACCACGAGTCCAGCAACTCTGCATAAACTGCACGTGTCATTTCTTCTCCACCACTACATCGTAAGTACTTCCGTTTCCAGTGTCAACAGCCAAAACATCGAACGAAACTATCATTTAAACATTATTTCTATTGTATTTATATGGATGATCGATAGAGTTAATAGTATTAATAAACCGATGCAATTATATAATATTTGAAAGACCCTTCCTGTCCAGTATTAAGTGTAGGTAGATAATAATGATGACGGTGGCATGGCCGTATTTAGTGTTGAGTGGTGTTTGTTTCCTCGCATGATCTTAGAAATTAGAAAAATCAGGGGAGGAGTTTGGATAGTGATGAAAGGAAGAAGGACGGCGTGGTTGGAAAGAGGGCCAGAGAGACGAGGTTCTGCCTGGTCCGTGGCTTCCATTCATTTAATTTTACGCAGTAGACGAGGAAAAACTTCACTAATGGCAGCGGGCCTGCACTATAAAATTAGATTTTCATTTTTGTATTTTGGTTTACGTTTAAGATTTGTGTTGGGTTTTATCGGTGGATTTGTGACTACTGAGTTGCAAGGACGTTGCGACGTTTAAGATAAGAATTTCGAATATTGAGTCGCACGGACTCATAATTTCGAAGTTTTGGTACTTTAATTGGTGACTGTGAGTCGAAAGGGCTTTTATTTTTGAGTGACCTACATTTTTGGAAGGGAGATTTTCAGAAAATAATAGAAATTTAGGATGTTCGAAAGATTAGTGCCGAGTTGAATGTTGTACAAATAGATTTTGACAATTATTTTGACGACTGAATCGTAACAGCCTTCAAATATTTTAACCTTTGCATTTATTTGGTTGACTGTTGTGAGTGATTTTCCGTTTTAATTCCTCCAGACTATAATACATTTCTACACTGATATAAAGGCAAGGGCGAAAACCGAATTCGGCACCACCGACTGGATAAAAGTCCTAATCGGTGTATTACAGGGAGAAACCTTATCCTCATCGTTATTTAATCTATACCTAGACGATTTGATAAATGGCCTCAATAAAAGTAAAGCACTGGGATTCAAAATGGCTACTGTAAAGATACTTATCCTCCTCCACGCGGATGACATTGTACTAATGGCACCAACCCCTAGAGAGCTAAAAAAGCAGATCAATGTAGTTAATGCTTTCTTTAAAATAAATTCACTCAAAGTTTACCAAGGCAAAACAAATGTGGTCATTTTCAGAAGACGAACCAAGCTGAACAAGGATGTAAGAAATACTCATTTATACTGGGATGAAACGAATATCGAGCAAGTGAGCACTTACACCTATCTGGGTAAGCTAAGACATACTTCATTCACAAGGCCGAGGAAGCTCTGGCCAAGCTCTACCAGCTACTCAATAGAAGCAGCACAAGCAATATCAAATCTAGATTGAAACATTTGAATGTCCTAGTAAGATCAATCATCTTCTACTACTCGCCAATTAGGGCTCTGAACTATTTGGAAGAATTAGAAAGGTTTCAAACAATTTTCTTGAGGGGATTACTCAATACAGTCAACCTAACACCTGGCTGCATCCTTAGACTGGAAACGGATTCCACAGCTATCAGGTCTCTTCAAGTACACAATAATAATCTTCAGAGTGAGAAACATATTTTAAAAAGGAACTAACAGCAATAACTACAACTGCCATTTAGAACTAAGGTAAACACAACTGATGCAAAATATAATTGGATCCTACAAGTCAAGGCATGTTTTTACAACCTCAAGTTGGAATCCGAATTCGGAACATTCACCAAACGCAGCACAAACAATAGATTGATATACTGATAGCAAATGCAAAAATGAATTCCATTAGTCTAGATATAGAGGCAGTGAAAAGCACTCGGATAATGAGGAACTACTTGACTGTGAAAACACATGTTGCATGAAGCAAGATTAATGATTTAAAATTGATCTGGGACCAAATAAAAGTAATGCAACAAATCAGATTTGAACTCCCAATAATAAAAGTCAGAGTAAAAAGATACTACTGAATGGAATGAACGAACGATTACGGGAACCAAAAAATGACAAAGTATGAATTCTGCCAGGATTCTGTGGAAGATACATATCATGTTTTAAAGGAATGTTCTAAATACAAACCTTGCGGGCCGACCTTGACATAAAGGGATACAGAATTAACTTCATAGTGAACATGTGCGGTGATGAGACACTAGATGTGAGCCTGCTAACTAAAATCTACAGCTTTGTGGTCAAAGTATCAGTGATCCGAGATGAACATTCATCTTTCAGCAGTAGAGAATAGCAGATGGACAGCAGTGAAGGAAACAGGCAAGCAAATATCAGCTTTTAAACGGAGGAATAATAATAACGGACCCAAAGGTCCTTTGTATGACTAAAAACTAAATGATCTTTTATTTCACCTTGTAACTATTTAATTACTATATTTTACTGAGCACTGTATATTGTCTACATATTACTACATATACTTCAAATTTTTAATGAACGATATTTTTTAAGGATTTATTTTTAAGAAATAACTATGTAATACACATATTTTTGTACATGCAAAGGTTTCGTAACGGCTATGGCCACACAATAACTTCATCGTGTAAATATTTTAATATTATAATAACTGAATACTGTATACTGTCTACATATTACTACAAATACTTCAAATTTTTATAAACGATATGTTAAAGATCTACTTTCAAGAAATAACTATCTAATACACATATCTGTACATGTAAAGGGGTTGTAACGGCTACCATACCAACTGAAAGAATAAATAATATATATAATAATTGTGTACTTTAATTTTTTTAAGAAAAGATACTTGGCTCATTAACTCACCTCGATTTATGTATAGGCCAAATGCTAGAGCGTGCCTAAATCCTGCGACGGCTGCTTAAGGGCTACATAGCACTTTAAACCAGGTGAGTTAATGAGGGAAGTATCTTCAATTTTTGTCTCTACAGTAATTACACGTTCCTAAATGTGCAAAAGATCTGTATAGTAAATATTACATAATTCAGAGTTTATTCACTCAAGATCTTGGAATATAACATATGTCTAAGCGTGGCTGCTTTAACTGAACGGCGTCAAACTGAAACAATCATCAATACAATTGATCAAGATAAAAGAGTGGAATTATAAGCAAAGAACAAGATCATTTGTTCGATATATTTGCGTGCTTATAAAAGTATAATGTTTTAAGTATATACGTTTAAACATATGTGTAGTAGTTCATCAAGATTAAGATAATACAACCATGCTATACACTAATCATTACAATTCTACAATCAAACCTGCACTGACAGCAGTACACAAAAAATAAAAACACAAACGAAACCACATAAAAAACAACAAGTTTGCCAGGAAAATATTATTTCATTTAGTTTTACTATATTTTTTACACGCAATTTTTACACCACAATCAAGCAACACGTCAGACCAGACCAGATCATCTACACCTTCAGATATTTACTCATTCTTCCTGTGTATTTACATTTTATTACAAAATATTTTGATTTTTTTCTTTTCGTCATAATTTCTTTTTTTTAACTCATGTCTTTAGTCCGTCGGTCTTATTGTTTTATGCCTTAAAGTATTACAGTGGTTTCTTATAAATGTAAATATCTGAGTTTTTAAAAACAAATAGTATACGCCGATATTTAACGACTACACTTTGTACTACCAAATCAACGTGAAATTTATAGTTTGAGAAAATAATCAAAACGATTTATATACGTAATTAAAATAGTACAATATTCTGGATAAAAACACTGACATTCATTTATTTAGTTGATCATCTCGGCATCTCCATTTAACTCTTATTTTAATTTAATTATACAACATATGGTAGATTGGTAGGCATAAAGTAAACTACCGTATAAGCTCTAATAGTGCACCCCGTGTACTATCCAAACACAGTCCTTCAACCCCCGTGTACAAAAGGAGACC
>JAQFZC010001073.1:0-34844 GCA_034695205.1 Dicyrtoma fusca | reverse complement strand
TTTCGTTGGGATTATTTTTGGGGATGTTTTCGGGATACCCCAATTTGGGACAAACGAATGTCATGACTACATCCCAAAAATATCAATGCAACTTTTTCAAATATCCTGAGGATATCACTTACTCCCAAATGTACATCCTGTAAAGCTCCTCGTGAGATCCTAATGCTAGCTGGGTTAACATCTGTATGCTTCTAATAAAAGTTAAACTGCGATTACGAACTGAAGGATGAAATAACAAATATTAAATTAATATACTAAAACGTTGCGCTAACTGTTTCTATTATTTTTGATGATTTTAACTGTTTGCTTATATTAATTAAAAATAATTCGAATGGCAACATTACAGTGCCGTTTTGTTCTTTTGTCATATTACGAAGGATTTCCTTCATAAATGATTTCACTTCATCCACTGTTTTACCCCATCCGCGGGATTTTTCCCATCCACGGATTTGCCCCACCACGGGTATACCCCAAAACACGGTTTTCCCCCAGCTTATATTATTAACAATAGTTTATTACAAAAGAATATTACGTAAGTATATTATTTTTGAGTCATGCCTAGGGATTCCAGAACCGAAATAAAACCGAAACCTATGTAGGTCGGTTAAACCTAACATTTTAATCGAAATCGAAAATTGGGTTTCTGCAACTCATAAACCCAACATTTGATTTTTTTAAATGACTCAAAACGTTGAAATTATAAACTTTTTCTTGAAAAATGTTCATTTATTTCTTGTAAATACCATGAAGGGCAAAAAAAGTATGCTACAATTTGTAAAAACCCATGTAGCGAATACATTACTACTATGTATGTACCTACAAAACTAGTTTTGCTAGTAGCATCCTGATTCTTCAAAATTACTGCAGCATGAACACACTATTTAAAAATTACTAATTATAATTAATTAATTACTTAATATTAATTATTATTTATTAATATCAATTATTACTAATTACTAATTCATTGGTGACGCACGTTAACTTCAGAAAATAAATATTTTGATGAGTAATTTTGGAAAACTTATGCAATAATGACACTAATAGTACATAATTTCGAGGTCGAATTTCAGTTTTCACAGGCAGAGACATACTCTAAGACTAAATACTATGTACTAAGCTACGTTCTCGTTTGAAAACGAATTTTTAAGCATGTTATGCTTCCTAAGATTTTTGTTTTCGAAATCCCCATTGTTTTTGATTTTTCAAACAATAAATTGCAAACTGATGGTAAGTTCTATACGCGTGTAGCTGTTTTGTAAGCAGTAAAATGATCTGATGATAATAGGCTTGGAAACCAGAGCTCAGTATGCGTATATTTTGTCATGGTCAAAACCGAAATCGGTTTCGGTTTCGAGTATTTGCAAATAACCCAAATCGAAATTCGGTTTTTTAAAAGCGCTCGATTTTAGAATCCCTAATATTACCAGCATTCAAAGCTTCACCAAATCGTGGAGTTGCGGTTTGTGTCAAAATTAGGGGTTTACCTATGTAGAGCTAAAATTACACATAAGGGTGAAACCAATACTTTAGCCTGAAATTAATGCAACTACTACATTATTAATTGAGAAGACAAGAGTTGAAAGTAATCATGCATTTATGTGCCTCAAAATAGTTATAAGAACAATATTTTAGAGGTAAAAAATGAATTGTCAATTATGAGTTAATGATGAACTAAAAATGAATTATGAATTATGGGCAATGGTTAATCAGGGGAATGGTGTACTAGTGGAATTGCACAAGTGGAATATGGGAGGGGCAATGGTTAAGGGGGAGCTAAAACCCAATCCTTTCTAGCCGTATTATTTTTTAAAACTTTATTTTTTCGTTTAATTGAATGCTTTGGTTTTTTTTTCTAGTGTGGAAAGTAGGGTTTACAACAGTGCGTGGAGATACAGATATCTTATTTACCTCTCAGACAAAATATCGGCGCTTAGCTGGTGAGGGTTAAAATTCTGTTGCATCGATTCATTATTCGTCAACTGGGACTGGAGCTTATTGGCTGTAGTTGTAATTTTGTTTTGAATTCCAGTGTGCAGATTTTTCTATTCAATCTGCCAGGGCCAGGTAGAACTATCCATAGCACGCAAGTATCTGTCACATCCACATGGTAAACGAATTTTAAGTATGCATGAATCCTGCCTTAACTGTGACTCTAACCCACGTATGATTATTCAACGCCAAGAGGAGTATTTGCATGAAACGAGCCCGTTTAATTTTTCATTCGTTTTATGTCCTTAGCTATGTTTGACCACACGCCACTGGCACTGGCACATTCCTTTTCCCTTTACTTTGTGAACAGCTCATCCTTACGTTAACTTGGTTGTCAATAGAAGTTGCAACCCAGCTCACACCTCATCAAAGTCGACAAAAGTCGTTATTTGAAAACGACCACTTGACAATACTGCTGAGATGAGTTTGATTTGCATGTGACATGTTGTTCAACATTTAAATATTTACGGTGTCAAAAGGAAAGAAGAAGGTTTATTGCCAAGAGAAAAAACATGAACCTCACCTCTTGTGTCCAACAGTGAAGAGCCATGTACGTTCTTACGGCCGCTGTATTAATTATAATATGTTTATGGTTAGCGTAGATATATGTGGCTACGCGGACTTTCATTTGAGGTACTCTGGTACAACTTGTACAGCTATTTAATATGAGTGCAGCAGATCATGCTTTAATTCCATTAAAAAAATAATTAAAGGGGTCTTTAAATAAAAATTTATTTGACCACAAATCTCATTAGGATGAACCAAAATTAAAAACATGCTCCGAAGCTGATTGGAAAAGATGCGAGTGAGTATTAGTGCGTATCATGGGACACATACTGTGGGGATTTTCGATTCATTTGAGTGCTTATAGTTACAAATAGTGGGACTGCCAGTGTGTGTATGTACGTGTAAGTCCCTATAAACACTTCATTAATATACATTTCAGAGAAAAATATATAACACGTGTCAAAATGTACATGAATGTAAAGCAGCATGTATCTTCTTTAGCAAAAAATCACTCGTACAATGTGTTTTTTTGTTGTGGGAAAGGGAATTGTAGATAATAATTGTAGTCCTAATATCTTGCATTGCAACGGTGTGCATAGCTCCTCAGCATCCCAATCCCAACTATTTTCTCAATCCCGCAAAGGCTAAGGTGTAAGTACCAACCTAAGGAAAAATATAATACTTTGTAATGTAGTGGGTATCCGTAGTTCTCCAAGAGAAAAAAAACAACAATAATTCCTGTATGGTTAAAAAGTGTAGAGAAAGAGTCGTGAAAAACTAGACCCATTCAGTTTTTAAAGCTGTTAAATCCCGAGATTTACAAAGCGAGCCAGTTAATTTTATGATGACTCGGAATAACAATAATGTCTACTCCTCCGTCGAACCACAGTTTTGAAAAAGCTCTTTGTATGAATGTGTTATTTAAATTTTATTTAATTCCCTCGTCGTACATTACATTACGCTCCTACAATAATATCTATCTTACCTCCGCTCTTACCTTGTTATTAAGAGCAGCCGTTTAAGCACTTCCAGCACCTATTTATGCCCCAATCCAGTCTCCCACACAGTCAGACTCACATCTAAAGGTTTAATTTGAGAGATCTACTTCACTCTCCTGCCCTGGTAGAATTCTTGGTAGAAACTAAAATATGCTCACATCCTATAGGAATGCATATAACATACATACGGAATATCTTTCAACCTCAATCAACACACCCAACTTCAGTTTGTGGCACTGTATCCAGCCCTGAGTATGCTACCTTGAGGACTTCAGTGTTTAGTGCCCACAACATTTGTCTTTAGAGAAGTAGAAGCTCATGTGTCAATATTCCATTAATTTTTAGCTCGTGCATGCTCAATAAAGTTATTTTACACGTGTACTTTGAGACTGCGTTTGTATATGTACATGGTACGGATTTTATTTTCAGGTGTAGGCAGCAATTAAGAGTTCATTTTCATTCATTTGATTAAATTTACATAGGCTCCAGCTTTCCCCCCTTCCTTTCCCTCCCAGGCACGGATTGTTTTTTTCCCTTGAACCATTAATAGTGTACTTATCAAATAATGGAGTAATGGGATCCCAGTTCCATGTGCTGGGGATCTGCATATTCCTGTAGAAGCGTATAAAAGTGCCTCGAGTGTAATCCCGTGTTTCCGCTAAATACTACTGCATTGTTAGTATAATAAGGTGTAATACCCATACGTGGTCTTCGATGCTTACATTTACATACGTTGTAAAAGGACAAGATTCGGAGAAGATATTTGAAAGGTTTCATTCCTCCTTGCGCTCATCTCGAATCTCACTAACTTACAAACTAAATTATTGGAAATTCGACTAGATCCAATTGGTCACATTATTGGGCTCCTAAATCTTGACTGGTAAATTGTTTGGCGGGTAGTCGAAGCAGATATTTTGTAATTAAGCATGCCTCATGAAACCATAGCCAAAGAAGGACCCGAAAGTCTTGTGTAGCTGTAGAGCAGCAGAGCTGTTTGACTCGGAAGTTCGGCAGAAGAGATGTTGTCGATTCGTACCTGTTCGCATCGCCTCATCGTACATAATAATTATAGCGCGTGAATGTGAATATCGTAGTAGTTGGAAAGAGGATGGCTACACTGGGCTTTTGACAAACTATAGGGGTATTAGGAGGACGGAGTCTCAGGTAAGATAATATTGGTAATTGTTGCTGGAGGGGAGATGGGCGGTTTGAAGCACCCTGTTCCTGTCATACTGCGGTGGAAATTGTTCCGTATAGGCAGAGCAGACGAGCTTTGAGAGTCCAAACAAACGGAACGGTTGCACGGACGAAGACTTTGGAATCCCTCAATTTATCGCCAGCCAATTCTATTTTCCAGATAAACTAAATAAATTTACTCCCGTAATCAGTACGATATGGCTTGAGGGGTTTCAAAATCTTACAGTGTATCATGCACTCATTATGTTGTTATCTTGTAGGGATGATTATCTGACTACGATATGGCTGTCTACGTGGTTCCTATGGTTCTCTGGTCTCCTTCTCCTTGCACGAACCCAAGATCTACTCTGTAGTAATAATAATCGCTTACTTCAAGATGAATACTTTGTAGCCTGGAAACAAGACTTGATTTCACGACTAAACCAAATATGAATTTATTTCTCCTTCACCCTAAATAACATTACAGGATCCAACTCTGATTTGATTCACCAGATTCCCATCCACTCCATCCATACTCTTTACCAGTCTCTCCCAAGCATCTCTTCTCCCATTTTTTTTACCATAAAAACCCATGAGCTGATTATAAAAACCCTTTCAAAACAATAGAGACAGACAGATATTGAATTTTAATACGGAATTTATGCAGAATTATCTATTTCGAGAGAAAAAAATCTGGTCTTCCCCACCCCTGTAGATTGGGATGGAGAAAGGAAGGAAAAACGTTTTAGAGTAAATAAAAGATGAAGTAGGTAGTAGCTGGGGACCTGGGAGCAGCAGTTAGTATTACAATCATGTAGTTACTATTCATAGGAGTGGGGATGTCATGCATGATAACTAGAAACGAGAATGGCATACGCTTGTCTAATTGACTGCTTTGTAAATATAGTGCAGGATTATACCGGGTTCCGGAAGGTTCCGTGTGGGCAGCTGAGCAGAAGGTGTGTACGTACATAGCTACATGTGCATTCCGATGATAGGACTGACAACATGGGAGCATAATTTGTTGCACATTGTCATGACACGACTTTCCAACGAATGAAAACGACACTTTAGATTTAGATGGGGAGATACGGAAGTATGCCAAGAGTATGTGGGAGCTGGGTGGTTAATGGAGTAATGCTCAGTCAGTGTAGTTTAAAAGTAGACTGTAAATGAAGAGACATCAGGATTCAGCGTAAGCTCTGTTTATTTGTTTGTTTGTTTGTTTCCTTGCTTGTTTGCTCGGTTACTTGCGAATTCATCTCACAACTATGCATGACGGTGGTGGACGCCCTCAGCAGAGCATTTAGTTGAAATGACTGTTTCAAAAAAATCTCCTCTGACCATTATGTCCACAGCAGCTAAGGTCGGCTAAATTAAGCGACATCAATTGCAAGCAGTTGCAGTTGAGAGATACGTGATGAGGAGGCATTCATCCCCTCTTTTTACCCACATCAGTCCGCTCACCATCTTTTCATCCACTTAAGAAATTCAAGTTGAGAGACGAGCTCCAAGATTAAAATTCGTGTATATTTGGTTAAAATGCGTGAGTGAAGATCCATCCGAGATGTTACTATAAATGTGCATTTATGGGAAGTCAATGGAGAGGACAATGAGTGTATAAATATGGACCCCTATGCACCTACCCTAAAGTTTTCATACACAAGGAAGGCGTCACTACCAATGCAATAATACTATCTACGCTCAACAAGAAAGAACTAAAGACGGAGGGCTGAAGCTGGGATCTCTCAAGATTTTCTACTTCGTGCCTTATAAACACAAATGTCATCATCCGCAACACAGCAGTAGTAGTGTAACGCTGCTTGAGATGCAAAGTGACGTACAGACAAATATTTTTAGATACAAAATCTTGCGTGTCCTTAATATCAATAGTACCTATCTTCAAAAGACAGAGGATTTGAATGTTTTGTTTGTAAATCCATTTAAATGCTTGTTTTGAAAAAAGTGTAAATCGAGCTTTCGAGCTTTTCAAGCTAATCGAGCTTTATAATAAATGTTTTGAAAGCGTGTAAATCCATGTTTTGCATGCTTTTAAAAGTGTAAATCTACGTTTTGCATGCTTTGAAAAATGGAAATATAGGTTTTGAAAAACTGAAAATCCATATTTTACATGCTTTTAATAGTGTAAATTCATGTTTTATGTTTTTAAAAGGTAAATTAATGTTTTACATGCTTTTAAAAATGAAAATCCAGGTTTTACATGCTTTTAAAAGTGTAAATCCATGTTTTACATGCTTCGAAAAATGAAAATATAGGTTTTGAAAAAGTGAAAATCCATATTTTACATGTTTTTAAAAGTGTAAATCCATGTTTTACATGTTTTTAAAAGTGTAAATCCATGTTTTACATGTTTGTAAAAGTGTAAATCTATGTTTTACATGTTTTTAAAAGTGTAAATCTATGTTTTACATGTTTTTAAAAGTGTAAATCCATGTTTTACATGTTTTTAAAAGTGTAAATCCATGTTTTACATGCTTCGAAAAATGAAAATATAGGTTTTGAAAAAATGAAAATCCATGTTTTACATGCTTTTAAAAGTGTAAATTCATGTTTCACATATTTTAAAAAGTTAAATCCATGTTTTACATCTTTTAAAAAAGATTGAAAAGAATGGGTTTTCAATTTTTTAAAAGTACAAAAATTATTTTTGCATAGTATTTGTGAAACAATTGATTCAATTATTCTGTTACGAAAAATGGGGAAATGTTGTGCCTTATGTTGTTAGGCTTCATGGATGCAGGTCACTTTAGAAGTTTGGATCATAATAATTTCGCCTGCGCGTTACTTTGCTTTTAAGTAATATTGAATGCGAGTCAATTTACATTTGAAGCAGCGAAATGTTTATTTGCGGACATACAGTTATACTGGGCCGACTGTTATTGTTTGTGCATAATGTACATATCAAGATGGGCTAAAGCTTCTGATGTTGACAAGTATATCACCACCACCACTCACTCACTCCATCCGGCAAGAAGCAACGTAAAGACAGCTCTACTACGTGCGTACATCTTTACACTACTATAGTGCTTGAATGAACGTAAAATACATCTACTCTTATTTTATTACACACGGGGAGAGATCACAGTCACAGATCAGTCAACTTTACGGTGTTTTTTCCCTACAATATCCACCATCATCCTCATTTCTATGACTATATAATTTCCAATTTCCATATACGCTCGTGTATTCCGTACTTCTTGAGTGTTTGTGTGTGGGGGTGTTAGTCAATATCAGTAAAACATATTATTCACTGTGAGCATAACAATACTATATTTATGTCATTAATTGGGCAAGGCTTGAGACAGAGAGAGAATATGAAGTCTGAAATTAAAGAATAATAACTTCGCAACTATCGCGTAGGCTCATAACGTTTTTGCATTTCCGAATAACTTGCGGTCCCTCAAAAGGAAACTCGAGTCCATAAATAATCAGATTTCCCTCTTCTCTCCCTCGGAATATGTAATGTTCCGATTCCATCATGAGCAAGGAGATCAAAAATACATGTAAATATGTATAATATGCTCACGAGTCAAATGGAAACAAATAAACGTCTTCATCTAGAGTAAATGGTAACAGTAGTAAATAGAGAGACGGGGAGAAAAAGAAATTAAAAGCAACCCAAATTCAATCTGTAATTTGCTGTAGAAAGTATTATATTTTTTTTATTCATTCCTCAGTTCGTTGGTGGCGGTTAGCGTTGCTCGTGGTTCTTCGTATTTTGAAACTGTCACACTCCAAGCTGCGTAAAAAGGAGAACCTTCTCCTAATGGAAATGGTTGTATACTGACGGGCCAAATGAAAGCAGTAAATATTTTATACATCAAAGTTTTTGGGAGTTTTCACTATTCATTTACATCAGACACATTTTAAATGAGATGTGAGAGATGAAATAAAGATAAAATTCATTCTTTCACGGTAAAAAAAATTAAAAGCCATCATTTATGCACAGAATATGATGAGGGCACAAAGTTTTGGAGCTGGTTTCTGGAGATATCATTAAACTAAGCGTAATGAATGGGACGAAGGGAAGGCTTCATTTACACTTGGACCCTTATTACACACAGAATGCCGTCTTGGGACAGCTTGTCTCTATAGTCAAAATTTATTTCTGCCTGGAATTTTATTGCTACAAAAAGTTCATGACACGAGAAATATGAATATATTATAGTTTATTTTGTGTAATACTTTTTCATTTATAATAAATATATTTTACTCTATGTATATCTAATTCTATTCTTTATTTGCTTCCTTCTTTAATTCACCCATTATTTCAGATTTTATGGTTCTCAAGTTCTGCATGAGCAATAATTTGAGATTTGTAGCATAAATACATTTACCTACCTCACTACCACTAATACCAGCTTCATTTTCTTTGTAGATAATTCTCTATGGAAAGGAAAGTAAAGGATATTTGCGTGTGCATACCTACACTCGTATTTAAGTAAACCTATTGAAACTCGGAGGTATGAATGCATAAAGACCCTCGGCTTCCTGTTGTTTCCCTACCCAGATTTAAGACTACTAAGAAACTACATACCTATATACATTTTCTGAATGGAAAGTTCAAGGAGGTAAAGGTATGTATAAACACATGGGTAGGGATGTAGGTAAGGCTGCAACTTACGATTAGAGCCAGCTGTGCTAAAAACTATGATGAGCTTGTAATTTATTCGGTAGAGTAAAAGCTTAGGATTATTTATTTATCTTCGACTCAATCATTGTGTGTATGTATACCTACCTGCTCATTACAAGTCAACAATGAGCTCTGGCTGACGCAGCATTGAAAGTAATAATAATTAAAATTACTAACATTGTAACAATGAATATTATTATTAGATAGAGATACTGCACATAGAATTATATTCTTTGATTCTACACTGTTGTATACCGTATTTCAACTTTGCTTAAGCTAATACGATGTAAAAATATGTCATCTTAACATGCAAATGGTGAATGTCATGTGCCTTCATTAAGTAGTAATTAATTTTGTATTTGTAAAGGAAAGTGGGCAACAAAAACAACAGTGTTTAAAAAAAAATACTCGAAGCACATATAATTAATTGAAGTTCCCTTAAACGGATAGGAAAAGGACAAGGGCTGACTGAGTTTTAGCTGCCAAATATTTTCTTGTATTAGCCTAGCTGGAAACCGAAATATGAGTGTCTTGGTCTGACGAAGCGTGAAAAATTGTGAAGGGTGCAACGTCAACGTCAATGCCAACAATCGTGCTAATACACGAAGCACTTGAAATTCAAAACGATTTTTCCAACAGCTGTGTGCTACTCCAGCGAGCGAATAACGGTTGAAAAGGAGCTGTCATCTCCCACTGGGTACTAACGTAAAAGAACGAAGAACTTGGAAAAAAAGTTGATGGTGTCGTCGAATTCAGGATTAATTAGATAATGTAATGGAACTTCGAACAGTAAAAGATTGTCTCATAAATTCATGCACTAATGCTTTTACGAGATTTAGAATAAGTTCTATTTTTGATTTAAGCATTTTATTGTACAATCTGAATCAGCAAATTATTTGTGCATTAATTTGTTTTAATAGTAAACACCTATATGCTGTGAAGAACTCGTTAATTTACTGCAAAATAATCCAATATCTCAATCTAAATACAAACAGCTGCAGCTGCAGCTCTGTATACATACGTACTACCTGCATACATAACAGCCACCGGGCCACCATAAAATTGGTTGGGGTATCATGTGCACCGTCGAATTAACAAGGATTTGTTACAATTTTTTTCACAAGGAACTGCGTAAAGTTTGTCACGTAGACCAACTTCTAAATTGACCTGTGCTTTATGGGATGCGATTTTGCAGCAGACCCAAACCTACAGCTACATTATTTTTAATAAGTGGAGATATTGTACTGCGGATAAATAAACAACTTGTGAGTTGACAAGACTTACAAGAGCTTAGTACAACTTTTCTTTCATGAACAATCAGAATGCTGTACTACGTATGTACCAAGAGACTCCGTCCCCTCTGTTAAAAGCATCTAATACATTACCTAGGCAGCACAGTTTGCCACTATAAATATGCATACCCAAGCCTAGGTACTCATATATTTCTATGTAAGTAGGAGAAATGAGAACAGAAGTTCAACTCATCACAGCTTTCCCTGATGCATCTACACCATTAATTATAGTCTGCATCACTTATGCTCATGCTTAAGCCAACAAAATAAAAGGTAGGTGAATCTTTTCAGGCACTTTAATGCGTCAAATTTTTAAAGTATGAAAAATTTAAAGTTACAAGCTCCATTTCTTGCTCAGCAGAATACGTATATACATCATACTGTACGTTTTGTATATACTTTTAAAATGTGTAACTAAAATATTTTGCAGAATACAAACTGTAACTACGACAGTTTGGTTTGCAACCAATAACAATCAAGCATGATGTATTATATATTGCACTTTCAACGGCGATCTAATATTTGTTAATAAAAATTCTTGTGAGTCTGCTAATATTCAGCCACAAACAAACTCAAACATAGTAATTTTGGATGTGTCAAAACAAATTGAAACTCCACACATTTGAATTCAAATAATACAGACTGTATTTAAAAGGCAGGGACCATTAAAAAAATAATCATAGTGTTCACATGTACGGATGGTGCAGGTGCAGTATGCACATTCCTACTGCATTCTTTCACATTCTACAACAAATAAGCCTCCTAGTAATGGACACATGTCAAAGGAACGACATCAGAAGAAATGTAAAATCTTGCCAGGGCACGTACCATACTGAAAACTGAATTCCCTTTTGATTTTTTTTTATCATAAAATCCTTATTTCTTTTCCCTTGGTTCAATATACATAAATCATCAAGTATAATCAGTAAATCAAATATAAATTTTTTAATTGTTACTTGCCTGATAGGAAGCAAGTTTGGCGCTAGGAAAAGGATAGGCAACAGCTTTCAAACAATCAATCTAAAGAGAGAGAGAGAGAGTACTTAAATTTTATGGAACTCAGATAGAGTTTGACAGCCTGTGCTCACTCTCAGTATTAAGTAAAATTTATGGAAATGAACTTTCATCAAAAGTTGTATACCCCGAAAGTAAATACGGAATGCGGCATTGTATAAGCATCAAAAATCGTGAATATTTTCATGTAATCAGATTTTTCAGTTTCATCGGTCTGAACTTGACTTTGAAATGCAGTAAAACGAGTTGAAATTAAAAAGTAACGAGTATTTCCATGTACCTTCTTCTCTTCCAATTGCATTCATCCTACATGACGAGAGTAAAACAGATTTCCATAGTTGAAACGCATAACATGAGAGAGAAATTTGACATCCTGACGGGAGCAAAAAAAGCGAGAGCTCAATGATGCACGGGGATGCATACTGATATGTAGACTGGACTAATAGTCCGATGTGGAAACTATTAGTTTAGAGTACATTGTTACAGCCTCAACGAAACGGGAGGAACAAGATGCAATTCTCAAATCTACAGATTCAATAAAAGAAAAACAAGAATGTCTTTGTTATGTTTGCAGGAAACACTCAATGATATCAGCGGATGCCCCTTTGATGCTACACACTCGCTCCCCAGTCCTACAGCCACACAAGCATGTGTTTTAGCATCCAGCCCTCCAGTGAATTCTGCGTGGGATGGGGATGGGAAGCTTGAAAACTGTGTAAGTAGTTCTCGCGACCGATATTCGGCACAGCAGTTGGAGAAACCAATATACCTACCTACCTATTCTACTTTCCACGGCTGATAAGGCTATCAGTTTCAGTTTCAGCCCTCAGAACTCCACCAGTTAGTTTTTGCTCGGGCTATAAAAGTAATAACTCCCCAAGTGAATCCCGCATAGGTACGTACCTATGTAATATATATTTGTTGTAGGTCTCTCCGTAATTATCCACATTATATCCCGAATGCTTCTAAGGAGGAACTCTGAGGGAGGTTATTACATGGATTTATATGTAGAATCGTAGAAATCTGCTAGGATTACAAACATGTTCACGATATGACATAATGATAAAGCTAAAAAGCATTCATAAAAGCCGACAAAATGTGAATAACCATGCAATTAAGTACGTATTTATCTACATGGGGATTTGTGTGTGGTGGAACTACTTTACCTGCTAATATGCAAATATGAGTCCCTCCAAATCTGACGTCTGCCAAATAGGGCACAGAGCAAAAGTAACGTAAGGGAAGATCTTGTTGAGCCTACACATACATATTTAGGCAGGTATAGCAAGAGCGTATAGGAACAACAGCGCCTTCTTCTCCAAGTCGAAATTGACCGAATTCCTTCACAACCGGTTTCTTACATATTAAACTCCAGACGTTGTGTAGCGTTGGGAGAGAAGAGTGGAGGATCGAGATGGCTATGAGTGCATGGAACAACAAGCCGTCTCAAGATCTTATTGCAGCATTGTGAGTCAGTTTCTGAGGATGAGACTACACCTTCCCGCATGAACGTGTCTGCATCTCTGCTCCACATGCATATT
Organism: Dicyrtoma fusca; assembly: GCA_034695205.1. NCBI lineage: Eukaryota > Metazoa > Arthropoda > Collembola > Symphypleona > Dicyrtomidae > Dicyrtoma > Dicyrtoma fusca. The sequence goes on along the minus strand of JAQFZC010001073.1, from coordinate 21,673 downwards.
AAGGTGGAACATTAGCGAGCGTTCTGGGTTTTGGATGTCTGCTCGAGCAGAGCCAAGGACCCTCTCTGCAGTGCAAACTCTCGAGCCCAAAGAATAAACGTTGAAAAGAACATGGACTTTGATAGCATCTGCTGAATTACATATTTAATTAAAAATGATGTTGAATTCAACGATGGAAAGGAAGGTTTATGAGTTCATAATAATTCCAATAAATCCATGCGTAGTTAATCACTTATCTCTCCCAGTCCCAGAATCTTTCTACAAATCTAAACTATTTACTTGAACATGAAGACATGTCAGTATTGATGTAGTCGGAACATGTTTCACCCTCAACCTTCCAGTTCAGCTCCATGATGCAGTTGCTACATCTTTGCGTGGGCTTTAGATGCCTGCTCATATACGAGAATGAACGGTTGGCTGCCAACGTATGTAGATCCTAGACTGCCAAGGGCAGTCTACGAGTCTGTAGAGATAAAACATTAAGTTTAATAAGTCCTGTTCCTGTTGATGTGCTGTTTGTTTTCTAATGGATGCAGCTTACCAAGTTCTAAAGGACTGCATAGTATGTGCAGTTACTGATAGGACTGGGACTGGAATGCACATTACGTAATGACTATTGCTTGTCACTATAAAAGTGACGGCAATAGTCATTTCTGCTCATTTTTTTCTCTCGGCTATTAAGCTGAACCATAGTCGCTCTGAACTAGGGCTAGGAAACCTATTGTTGACTGAACGCTGGACGAATTTCATTGGAATCCGCTGTCTTGAACAAACCAGGGACGAATTTATTGTTGATGAATAGACGATGCAGACGTGACCAACTTGCTGATCGAAGCGACACGTAATAACGTTTAGAGCTGTCATGCTCCCAGATGAATTGACAACGGGTTCAAGAATGTGTGTTGAAAGTCATGAATTTCCTGGAAACTTACGCTACCTTTCCATGAGCTTGTATTTTATAGCTGTAGGGAAAAATACAGGCAGGGATATTGGAAGGATATATTTTACTTGGTACTGGATTTACCACGGAAATGCCCGCCTATCGTATACTTCGGAAGACATCTATCAGACACATTTCAAAGGACAAATCCATCTAGGACCAGGAAGTGCGTAAGTGCATCACTATGATTGTAATGCTATTGGCCATTGGCCTTTAGCTAATCATTATTTCTTACAAGGAAACGATTTTACGTGGTTACAACGAAGTCCATCTACGTTATTTAACCTTTATAGTTTTATACGACAACGATTTTTCATATTAGTGTTATAAAGTCAACTTTTGCCAAAATTACTTATAACGTAAAGTTAAAAGGGCGTACATTATTAGTTCAAGGAGCATATTGGGTTATAATTAGAAACATTCACGTGCTACGTGATTTTAAAAAATATGTAAAACAATTTGAAATGAAGGACTTGTGCGTTTTGCTTAAAAAACTAGCTTCCACTAATTAAAAAAGAAATCATCGTTTCAAAAGCAGGGGACTTTGCAACGTGCATAGTAAAGATTTTGACAGACATTATAATGGTGCTATTTGGTGTAACCTTTTTAAGTTAACACTATAAAACTTCATTTTTGTATAAAAGTATATGAAATAATTTATTAGTGTTTGTTTTTCTACAGCAAAAACCACATGAGTAATAAAAGAAAGTGATTTCAGGATCCACTAGTGTGTTTAATGAAAAACATTTCATATGTTTAAACTTTGATTTTACGAAAACATCACATATTCTTGGACCAAAAATGTCTGTTGACATCAGTTCTAGCTACCGAATTCAATTTTGGGTGTATTAAGGAATCAAAGGATAACTTTTGGTAAATATTGGGGCATAAATCCATTCAAAAATAATTAAATTGATAGATCGTATAAATTTGTACAGGTGCAAATAATGCACGAAGTTTGCATTTTTGATACAAGAATACCTATTTAGTAGTATTTAGTCAATTGAAAGTTAAAATCAAAGAAGTTTCGGCATTAGATATTTAATTATGCTCCGCAATAAACTTTAGCAATAAATCTTATGTAGCAATGATGTCGACTAGGAAAACAGGATTAAATATTCGTTCAATTTCGTTCAGAAATCACATCAGCAAGCAGGAACAGTAGCTAGAGTCCAAAAGCATATACGCGCTTACATACCTAGTCCCTGTGCTACACCTGGTTGGCTCTTACTTTTGATTACTTTGCAGAATGTCTTACACTAAGGGAGTTGAGTGGATTATTTCCTATATGTGCACATTTTTTGGTGAAAGAATGAAAATGTGCTTCATAGCAGTGTTTTCAGAGCTATCCAATCAGTTGAGTTAGAAGTTAAACTTCTTAAATATGTAAAATCAAGACTACTTCCAGAACTAAAGCAAAGTTGATGGTTACAGGAACCGAAATTACAAACATTTTTCAAGGCTGGTAGAAGTGCTAAAATTCCCAGTGTGTGCGCCCAGTAGAAACACATTCCTTGAGACAAGAAGGAAAAAAAAAGAATATTAAATCCCAGCGATCACTCGACTACAAATTTCCCCCATGAATTACTGTTGGGCTGCTGCAATAAAAATAATGATCATGGCCGGATCACATACACCACTGCGTTCATTTATCGAAGCATATAAGTCGTCTAAACGATTACGTTACGAACCAAATCAAATTAGAACGGGTAAGTATTTGAATACGTAATTTACTGAAAGGCGGGCGTTGATACCTGATCACGCGGTTGGACGTACCAGTGAGCAGTGAATAAATGTAGCAGTTTGCAAATTAAAGCGTATTACAAGGTTTACTATTTACACTTCCATGGCCGATTATCACGGTTTCAAACGCCGGGGCACGTATGCATGGACATGTGGTTTAATGGACAGGAGGCTCTTCAGCGTACGGTGAATGACCGACTGCAACGCCGCCGGTCATACATATTATCTGTCCGGGAACTTGGAGTATTAGACTCCTGGGGTTTATTTCCACTCCGAAATTCTCGGTCGGTCATTTTCGGTCATTCAGCACCGTAAACAATTCCCACTTCTAGAGCTGCAGGAGTGCTACATTTAAAAAGCTTGAATGATGAATGTGAAAGCCCAAATATGCTAGATAATTAAACTGCTGGGGGCAAGTGTCTTAATTATTACTGTTCGTGTTCATTATTCCATAATTAATTTACCATACCAAAGGAATTTTTAACTTGAGCCGTTTGGTAAAGCTACATATCGCTACCATAACTGCAAAATGGTCGAAATCCACTCAAACCTTAACTGCAAAGTGGCCGGAGTCCATCCATATTATGTTACCTATGCCTGCAATGCAATATAAATGGACGTCGGTCACTTTGCCGTTAAGATTTGAGTGGACTTCGACCATTTTGCAGTTTAGTAAAAACTGGACTTAAGCCACTTTGCATTTACGTTAGCGATACTTTACAGCTCAGAGTCAGCACTCAACAATTCGAAGCTCGAAAATTCTGGGAATAGAGCTAGAAATCTAATTTCTTCCTCTAGCAAAATTCAACAATTCTAATATGTATTACGCGCAACTAATTCTTGGCTGGATCTGCTTACAAGTATAAAAATGCATACCTACATAGTGCATACGGATGCTCTCTTACCGCAGCAGTATGAATTTTTCATAACGAAAGTATGTGTTGCATCCGGCCTTTGGGTTTACATATTTAATTCACATTTATATTAAACTTAAAACCAATAACCTTTAGCATCATAATGAATGGTTTAGTTGGTAACTGATCAAAGACTTTATCAATTACAAACTAAGAGATTGTAATGGTTAGTTGGAAGATCAAATTAATAATGATTCTTAAAAAATTAATTACAAGCTCTAATTTAATAAGCTTTTAGTGAACGCCAACTACCAGGTCGATGCTTTCATGTTTTTAAATTTTACATAAGTAACCTTATTCACATAGGTACTTTGTATGTTCTACGGGCGTAGTAGTATTAATGATTCGTTCTCATTGTAACAACTAAGGTATCTTTAAGATTAAGAAAGTGAAAGCCGTTATGTGCTAACAAATTAGATCTAAAAAGTATTTTACTCAAAATGCGAGTTTTATCAGTTTCGGAATATTATAAAATAATACAATAATTGTGGCAATTGTTCTTACTCTTCTTACTTTACAATTGTTCAGTTGTTACTTAAATGTAGAGATTTCAAGACTTGAACAGAACAACAGAACACCAGCAAATATTGTTAGAACGAAATAAATTTCTAAGTCTCTACGGCCATCTTCTGGTTATGGCTTTAACACGAGTGAACAGCAGTGCTGAAAGATTTTCTTTACCGACGACAGGGGATACAACGAAAGGCAACTGAAACCTTTGCAAGATCATTTCGAATCGTTGGCTGTTGTGTTGGGAATGCTTCTCCCACAAATAGCAGTAGCAGTCTAGACAAAGTTTTGTAATTTTGGAATTTTGGCCTTCTTAACCCATGAATAAAATTGTAAAAACACATTTTAAATTCCATTTTGTTTTGGCAATTAGAAGTAAAAATGTTTTTGCAATTTCATTAAATTATTAAGGCCTGTTAGGCCAAATGTTATTTAGCATTTAGCTGCCAACATCCATTAGATGCTACACGTTTGATGGTTGATGTGATTTGACTTGAACTTTAATGTCATTTAGATCGATTTAGCAAGTGACCGATCATCCATCGCATCGACAACATTAATTATTCGACCACTTTTTCTAAAGAAGAACTCCAGAGAGTTAGCTGTCGGACCTACTACTACAACCTAACAAAGTAACAACCCAGCCTTGTAGGATGCCAGAGCACAGCCTGCCAAAAACAATATCATTAGTGATAAAAAAAATCTAAGTTGAAATCGGTGGTGTTATATGTGCAGAAATTTCTACGTGGTATGTTATTATTTTTCCAATGGATTTAGCCATAGATCGATTCATCGTGCTACCGGTCGTTCAGACCAACGATTGGGCAACGATTACAGAGCTGGTTGAAATTGAAAACATCAACTTTTATTTTACACATTCAACATTTTACAATTACGGCGATTATTTCGTACAACCCACGACCGATAAGGAATCCCTGCATAGAGTCGAAGGTTTAAACAATAAAGGATTAACCTGTTCAGCCGTGTTACCCGTCACTGATAGATTCTGCCTCCACTGATGACGATGACTAACGATGAGATGGTGAGACTTGCTTTCGTTTTCGTGGGTTTATTCGTTTATTATCAGTAACAACTTTACTTGCCAAACATGGGACAAGATACAAGTGGAATAATTTGAATCAATCCGTGTTTTCAGTTGCCATTGATTTAACATTGTAGGTACTGTACGAATATAGAACTACTGCGATTGCAATACATGGGTCGAAGTTGCCATTTTCTTGTTATTTATGAAGTCGTAAATTGCGTGTATAGATATGAATGTATTTTGTGTTTTCCATTCAGGATAGTAGATGTTACATGTACAACTTCATCTCGACTCTTCATTTATGCCCCTCACTACAGTATACTAACGAGGGACCCATGCGAGACAATCTTCAGAAAGGAGAGAAGCAAGCATTGTTTTTAATAGAGCGTATTAACGAGAACAACAGTACGCTCACCCTGGTAAATTTGAAAGCAAATTGGTTTAAACTTTATCTCCACTAAAATGTACATGCTAAAATCTATCTAGTTTTTTTTGGAAACTCTTTTTTTCTAGTTTAAAAAACTGTTACCGACCAAGCTCACAATTGAAATTATCACTCTATCTTAACCAGTAAATGTTTTAGTGCACAGCGATAATTGGATACTTTTATGGATGCCTTGATTATGATTTTAAAATACCATTGTAAGCACAAAGAGCAATTACGCGAATGCTGCCAACACTTTAATTACAATTAAGATATTTATAGCTTACAACAAATGATGCTAACAATCATTGAAGGCTATTTTGATCACGTATCACGTTGTTAAGCTTATCTTTTTACTTTTTTTTTTTGGATCTCACTAGATTTCTTTTGGAACAGCTTCAGACGTGTTCCTCGTGAGCGTGGTTGATTGACGGGAAGGAGTATGAGGCTCTGGTGCTGTCCTTTCTCAAGTGTTGCAATTAATTATTCCATCACGGGGATATTATCTTATTTGAAGCAGGAATGCGCTGAGGTAAAAAGTAATATAGAAGATTATAAGTTTGTGAGCTGTCTTGAGTGGTTTCCATTCATGGCATCCATGGCAAGTTAAAACACATTGAGGTGATGATGATGGTGATGATGATGATGTCGACGTAATTTAAAAGAATATAATGACTCCTATTTAGGAAATTTAATTTACGGAATACGCCATGTGAGTACTGTAGCTTTAATTTTGTGCAAATGCAAACCCTAAGCTACTTTTACTCCAAGTAATTTGCATTAAACAGCACTCACGTATAGTTACAATTTGAATCGTTTGGTTAACATTTCCAGTTACATATTACCCATTAAAGATTTGCCGAAGACCAGTCAAACATTACTTACAAGAATCTGCAGTGGAGAGTCTCTGTATATGGACAACATCATCGGCATTCCAAATCTGCTATCGTATCATATCCCACGTTATTCCCATCAAATATCAATGTAAGGTAATTATAATTTGATGCTCGAGATAAACGAGAGCATTTTTGCTAAAGTATCCAATCAGGGCACTAGTTTTAGAATATTATTAATTATTGCTTTGGATTGAATTACAATTTGCAAAGTATAACTTTACATATAACTGATATTTTATTTTGTGTGGATGGATTCTTCCATAGGAAATATCAGATATTTTGATTTTTTTTTTAATTTGAGACAAAAGGAAGGCTTGGTGGTGTGTGCGTATTATATTCTCGCAGTTTCGTAAGTATTAGGAAATTAAAGGAGCACTCGCGTGTTATAACTTAAATTGCTCACCAAGATAACTTGTTTTGACAAATCAAGATAAGGCGGAACCAATCATCCATGTTCGTTCGGATAATGATTGAATTGTTTGCTTCCAATGCAGATGCAATGCACACAACATGATTGTATCACGGCTATTGTGTCTCGCTCACGTCACGTGCATACCCACCGTAACTGGTGGTATGTAACATGTAACACAAAAAAAGCGCAGTGGGACTGATGTTGATGTAATGAATCTTGTTGCGGTTTAGCTCTGCGTCTCTTATTTCCCATATTTCTGATTCTGATTGTTATGGGGTGTATGATAAACCCTGTCCTGTCTGTATAAGTAAAAACAACTTGCTTCTCAATCAACCTCACCTTCTATTCCTCAGCAGAACAGCAGAGCTTTCCATTCATTCACGACTTGGTCAGGTTGCCTTCCAACTTCCAAGGAACAAGCAACAATCATGTGCTTTACGCACACCGACGAAGATCTTCGTGGAGTGTGTACAGTCCCCTGTGGAAGACGTACGTAAAGGGAAGTCTTGCATGTGAGCACTGCGGTCGTGGACGTCGTGGAGCTTAGTAAGTTTGTAGAGTTGACCATTGAGTGTCCCACACCATCGCAGTCATATTTCTTAATAAGAATTTAAAGTGACAGTGAATTGTAGTTGTTATTATAGACTTTGGTGCACTGGCGAGAGCTTGTCGCTCCACCGTCGGTCTTTCTTTTGTGACTACATTTACAGCTTAAAAATTAAACGGCCTTCACGCTGTGAAGTGGACTCTTTATAATAATTACGTGAAGCTCATTATGAATTTTGTCTCTTGTTGTTCACCTGCTCGGACGACAACGACAATGATAACGACAAACCTCCACGTTACTCTCTTGCATCTCTCTTGCTAATCTCTTTGCAACTCAAATCATCTTCAAAGGTAAACAGTGAGTTGTCTAATGAGACAACCACCACGCTGTCCTCAGCCGTGCGATTCATGTGACAAGGAAAGAACAACCTCTCAAGGCATCACATACTGTAATAGTGTAATTGGTGCTAAAAACCAATACTTACTCTCCATTTCTATGTAGTTTTCAGTGAAGAAGTGTATAAGCCATAAATGGATTTCCTAACCACAGCAGATAAATTATAGCCGTATAATAAACACACAAGAGCTGTATATACGAGAGCTTGTGTGTACATGTCACAGTCGTGGTGCTCGTCAGTCTTCTCATTGAGATAGAGTATACCTACGTCAGAGCCGCAGAGAGTATCTCCACACTATAAGCTAAAAAAATCTGCAGTACGCTTCCAATTCAAACCATTAAAATGCACACCCGTAATTTATGATAACGATGACAACGAGGACAGAGGAGAGGGTTCATTCTTTGGTTTTAAATCAGTCGAGAGGAAATGGTCCTGTGAGATGGACGTCGTCCAACAATTCAAAGTCTCACGTTGAGTTTCCTCTTTATCACATTTCCGATCTATAGTGTTAAACTTTGGACTATCAGTACTATTTTGTGATACTCACGTGTGACTCCTATATCTATATACATGTACTGTCTCAGTTCCTATATATATAAATACATAATTGTGTATAAGTGCGTATAAGTTACAGAGCGTAAAATATAGGGAAGAACTTATTTTTAACTCCTCTAGTGAATCATGGCGTTCACGAATGGACACTATTCAAATCATCATGGAGGACCATCAGTGGTACAAAATCTGGCCAAAACTAAACGAGTCCAAGTGGGCTCGGACATTCCTAAAAAAATATGTGATTTTGTTTTTAGAAGAAATGTGGATAATCAAGTTTATAGGAGTGAGTCCTTTCGTTTCATTCAAAAAACGGACACGTTCCTTACCCCGGAAGCTGCAAATTCCCGTCGAGGCAACAAGGTACATAATTATATATCTTCTTGGTCTTCCATTCTCCAGATCAACCTGTAATTATAGATTTACCCTTGGTTACAAATTGATTACATGTTATATTAGTGTCTTGAGCGGTAACATGAGACGCGAACTGAATTATGACTACATGCTCAAAGTCACATGCGGTCTCATTTGACTCTATTCCATGAGCAGGGAACACAGAGACAAGAGATTATCGAGTACGAAACAAGTTGTCATTTTTATATTATTACTGTTTACAAGGCTAATTGTAGGTACAGGTATTGTTTTTATGTTTAATAATTGCATAATTTTTTTCATTCATCTAATCGAGATAGGGAAACTGGAAAGAACTGAAAAATGATTGTACAGAAGGAATCAAGTGCAGGGCAAGAATCCATCACAGATGTTGATTAGCTCGTACACTACATGTACAGATAATGTCTGCAGGATAATTTTTTTCTTCAGTTTAGCTGTGATTAAGTAATTAATAACCTGCTCCTGGAGGCAAGGCTGTCGGAAAAAGTAACATCAGAGCTGGCCAGGATTTGATCCACGCTGTCCTGCGTGCTTGTCTGTTACGTCCATTGGTATTTGTGTCACGTCCAGAGGGGCCAAAATAATAACATACTAGACTAACAATAATTATTATCGAGGTAATAATTATTATTTCATACACCTTTATGCTTGGAGAGTGTACTTTTTCCTTTGGTGGTGTTTGGTAACTTCATGAATGGTTTGGGAGACTCACATGTGCTTCCCTACTACCTACAAGTTATTGTTTCTCCCATGAATTTTAATTGAATGATTCTGTTTGTGTAAACGCACAAAGAGATTGGCTCTGTTAGCATACCCCCTTTGTGTCAGTAAAACGTTTGAAAAATAAATAATAATATAAATTGTCAGCTCATTAGCATACTCAAGGGCTTATATTTTTTCTTCATTAATATTTTCTTGACAGCTACTTGTTTATCTTTCGTTCCATGAAGATAAGACCCTAAAATCCTAATAAACTTGAGCGCCGTACTACTGTGCATGTATGTATAACAGTACATGATATTCGTCCTCGTTGCATAGAAAAAATGCTACAGATTGTAAACAGAAACCCAGCGCCTGATATTCAAGATAGATAGTATGTAAATATTGTACAGCAGCTGTTGGGCATGTACTGTAACAACGGCTCATTCTTGAGATTCTTGTTGATTCCGAAGTTAATTTTTTTATGAAAGCCTAGTTTGACATTTTTATGATTTCTGAGGCACATTAGAGGAACAAGTAGTAACAAGTTACAGCTGTTCTTGTCAGCAGTCATATCTGTAGTCATTAAAGGTGACAAGTATTTTATTTTTTTACCTTTTTTTATATTTGCAATGATCTTTATATATTTGACTTGACATGAGTACTTAAACTGTGAAACGACATGTGTAACAATAAGTCATAAAAATGCACATGCAACCGTGCAACAAGTGACTATTATGAGGGCCACAAGGGGTGAGCTGTATGAGACCGTTAAAATATTTTTTTTTATATAATGATGAAATGATTTTGATTTACATTGAAAAAGTAAAAGTTGAAATAAAATATCTTACTTACAATCATTGCTTACTTCGAATAGTAATTTATGGTGTAATTTTTTGTTTACTATGACAATAGGATGAATAAATTATTATCATCACAATATGTGTTTCAATTTCAATTCCAAATGAATTTGCATACAGCTAAGGAAGATGGCCGAGTGAAACACGTCAGTACTAAGAATAGATGTAGGCAATGTAGATACATACTTATTTGAACAATCTGATTGTTCAATACGAAAGCTTTTATCTTTATATTATTATCCCTTTCACTTTAAGCTCTCTTCATAAATAAATTTACAATGTTCTTCAGCAACTTTGAAGTGGCGTACGAGTACATGCATATCTAAGCCACATAGATTTGTTGGTAGTAGCAACGTCAAATAATAAACTGTAAGAGATTTGAAATAGCTTCATTGATGCAATTTATTCACAGGCAAGCCAGCAACGGCGTTGAGACTTCCAACCTAAGCACTGAGCCTTCTTACTTATTTCAAAGAAGTTCCCGTCCCCGTCCCCTTTCATGGATAAAGGAGAGAATAGAATTTTCCTACGGTTGCATCTGTCCTGTGTCCTGTCGTGTGTCTCTGTAGAGAGTCGACAGGGATTATATAATAAATTCGTGTATAATGTATTGAGATTTGTAATGTATATTCATAAACATCAACAATCACTGAGAACGTCCCTCATTGTGAAGAGTCAGAGTGAGCCACAAGATGCAGTAACGGCCTCAAACATTGTTCTCAGTTTTGAATGAGTGTACGCTCACTGAATATGAATGTGTGTGTCTGTACTGTAGTCTGTACGTAATCAATTTACTATCGAGTCTCAGATTCATAATGACTGATTGAAATTGAAACTGAAATTGGCTACAGTGAGAATAAGAGAACTAATTGCTAGAGTCTCCCGTCTCATACATGATGGGATGCAGGACGTCGTACGACGGTTGACTTATTTATTAAATCTACTGTCCGTAATGGTCATGGCATGGCTACAGATTATTATGCTCTTGTCTTGTGTGCAGTCCCTTGGGTCCATTATGTAGTCTCGAAGTTGAAGGTGGACGGCGTGAATTGAGTGAATTATTAGGTTAGTTTTAGGTGCTGAGAGCTGTTCTATAAAACTCCTTGAGCATCGTTCACTATTTTGGTTTGGGCCATTTGATCATTGGTATGTTGTCCATGTGTGTCCCTTTGTCTGTCTAACAGCTGAAAAATATAAGTGCGTAAATCATCAACAATGAATAATATTTATATAAATCCAATGAGGTAGGTATGCTTAGAGCATTTTCTGTTTAATTTTCAACGGCTGGTTCAAAAATATTTTTAATGTCTTTGCAAGATTTTGTTACGTCATTTTTACTGATGGTGCAGCATTCATCCGATGTGAAACGTAGGAGTAACGCGCCCTCCGTATCCGCATACTGTGCGGTAAAACTTGTTAAAATTAATTTGCTAAAACAGGAGCATGGCATCCAACGTATATTTATTTCAAGATTTGAGGCTAGTGTATCTGCACTGTGTAATTACGGAATATCAAAGGCATACAATTTAGTGAGAGAAGGTGTTGGGTCGTGTGTTGAAATTCTCCGCCTTGAATTTTAAACATTATGGACGAGTGTCTGGTCAGCCACTGCGTTCGTTTATTAGGAATTTTTAATGTAGTCATAAATTCAGGAAAAAAATGGATTAGGAGGTTTGTCTATAACTAATCTTAAGTTTTAAGTCAGCGTGGAAGTGATTACAGTAGGAGCTGGGAATTCCTTCTTGGTCCGTACCTACATACATACTTGCTCATGCTTTTGTTTATGTATGTGGATGTGTATGTAAGGTGGAAACCTCCGTGTGGAAGTGGTTTCTAATTATGCAAAAGTTGTTAACTGCCTGCTGAGAAAGGGTTATAAAGACAAAGTTGCTAATCAAAACCGTGATGTTTCTTTGCAACAGGTTCCAGTGAATGAGAACTACATTGATCCTGTGGACTATCAAACGACTGGGAAGGAAGAGCCGGCGTACAATGAGATCGTGGAGCCCTATCGTGCCCCATACTACTACTCGGACACCATCAAGGATCCCACGTACTACTCACCTTGCCCCGTCCGTAAAAATTCTAATCACTACAACAGTCGACGCTCGAAGAGCCGGGGGCAGTTCAGTCGTCAAAGTTTATCTTTAGCTAAATCAGATGCCCCAGCAGATGGTCAAGATTTGCCTAGTCAGCTCTGCAATTCCAACGGCCTGGATAAACTACTGGTGTCCATTAAGCTGGAGTCATTGGATGACGACAACTTATCCATTTCACCCAAGCACAATCAGTACATTTCCATTTGTCATATTCGGACCAGTCCTCACTCCACGCTCACTAATTCCTCGTCCTCAGCAGAATCCAGTAGTCACAGTGAGTCCACGGACAACTCCAACGACAGCCAACTCCGCTCGTCCCATCACAGATACCTCAAAGCCTCGGCAGTGGGTCCAAAGAGCTCCCAGAATGGCAGGCAAAGACTTCCAAATCAAAATCAGAATCAAACCCCACTTCATCGCTACACAGAGTCCGTGAGTTTTTACAGAAAGGATGATGGATGCTTTGAAAGTAGTGGCGACTCATTCAAGAAGGCTGAATTCTCTCCCAGTACTAATGTTCCTCAGTTGAACGGTGATACAAACTTACGATTAGACGGAGCATCGAGTGAAACTTTCAAAAATAATGATTATGACAATTCAGAAATTAATAAGGACAGGGTACATCAAGGTAAGGACCTTACCTTTGGAGCTAATATCGTGAAAGCTACTACTTCGAGCGCTTCAGAGGATACAGCTAATGATAGTTTCGCACGTTGCGCTGAAATGACTAATGGGACTGGTGTGCTGAGCAAGTGTGTCAAAAAATCCTGCAAGGAATATAATTCGTCTGCATTCTGTGATAATGCCCTTATGGGAAGTGATCATTTTTACAGTAGCGTAGGTAGAAATTTGAGCTCCCTGAGAGTTGGAGACACAAATCAAATGACTCTGACCGGTGTCACGCTCGATAGTATTACCGACGACCAGAGAAGAGATCAAAATTCAAAATGTGAACTCAATCCCAATGAAGAGCAACAAAGTCATTTAGTACCATATTCAGCACAAATTATTGTCGATGCGGATTTGAACTCAGCTCAAATAGATTGTGATTACGTCAAGTCACCTCATCTGGGTGGTTGGGGTGCAGTGGACTTCAAGTACACAATAAATTCATATCATTTGGAACTGGATCCATCAATGAGTCTTGAAAGTCAAGACTGGTTTCATGGGGCTATTACAAGATTAGAATCTGAGCAGATTTTAAAGGCAACTAAAATGGGCTCGTTCCTTGTCAGAAATTGTGAGAACTCATCACGAAATCATTTTTCCCTGAGTATCAAGTAAGACAAAAGCTCTCTATTCATTTTCTGCCATATCATCTTTCTATATGATTATGATTCCTCCATGCAGATGTAGTCACTAGGTACAGATAGACACCGGATCCATTGAAACGAACTCAGTTAAAAAGTTAATATGAGATATTAAATCACTTTATATAAAAAAAACTGTTAAAAGCAATAATGCTGATACTGATAAAGCGTCGAATAATTACTCGCTAGGTTGAGCGTCAAAACTCAGTTTGTGCTACCTACCATTGAAAATGGAATTATGCTTATGCGATTAACTTCCTACAAGCCTTTGTTCCTATTAACTCCCATGCTAGTACGATGTAGGCTACGACGTCTAACAAGAGGAGCTAAGCGGCATACACGTTGCGCAATAGTACTGTAGGAACTTTCTTTTGCAAACGCTATTCAAATATACAAGGCACCGAAATTTTTTTAAAATTTTTTCTTCCTTATACGACCTGAGATGGCATGTGGCATGGCACTTGAACCTTTACAGCAAAAACATTCTGGTTCATCATACATACGCGCAAAGCCAGCGAATAAAACAATAATTGTATAAGTGTGGCAATAATCTGTGAGATTAGAAAACATGTTTTGGCTCTATCTGAACGACACGTCGATATATTTCTTTCTTCGTTGTTTGTATTTGTACTTACCTAAGTGCTACAGAACAGGACGGCGAGTGGATAACGATTGCTCGATTGGCGTGCAGTTGCTGCTGCTGCTACTGTGAATCTCTACGAAGAATACAAGGATAGGTCCGGTGTGCAGAGTTCCGTGGTTAATATGTATACACATGTTAGGTCTGTTTCTGGTACACACTCGAGTTCCTAACTTCAGATTATATTTAGATGTACGGTTATACTTAGATAGCATCCAAATTATCTATGCGCATATGTTGACCGTGTGGTGAGAGAGCGGCTTTCCGGTAATAAACCGTATTTTATAGAGAATTGAAGTTTTTCTGGTCACATTTATGCAACATTTGAGCTTTTAAGCTTATCTTATTGTTAAATAATCCTGGGTGCAAATAGCGTCTTGTCTGAAGCTCAAGATGCATAATAAAATGTTAAAAGCTGGAATTTTATGCCAGAAAAATTCTCTTCGACGTCGGACGGGCTCCAATATCTAATCTCAGGGGGACATTGACATATTAAACCATCCATAAACTCCAGCGCAGCGCTGGTCTACTACTTCGATTACTGTAGGTAACCTACGTCGCTTCATAGGTTCAGTTGCAATTTTATGTAGAAATGGATGGTATACCTAGTGGAACCTCTGTTGGGTCTATTTTTATAGGTTGTTCTGGTTTGTCTCGTAAAAAATCATGAAATTGACCGTTAGTCAGTGTAGTGTGCATCAGCGAGCGTTGAAAAATATTTTTATGTTTCATATTTCTTACAATAATGAATAATGGGGTCCAATTTAATTATACTGTGGCTGTACTTCCCAGAGGACGTTATAAGGGGTCGTCCTTAAAATACATATAAAAATGGTAGGGGGGGGGGGTTAAAAATTTTCTGAATTACATGTAAACATCCTCTGGTTACCTGGGGGATGGGATTCCTTTTTTTAAAAAAAGATACGTAATTTAAGGACAACCCCCAAGTACTGTACTTTTAAATGAAACGAACGATACAACGTGACAGCACAATCAGTTTTTGCCATTTGGACTAGCTGTTTTAGTTTTTTCAGAGCCTCTTCATTTCATTCAATCTCAGGCTTGCGTCAAAACTTACGTAGGCAGCAACATACATACCTACTTTAATATGTAATACCTCTTGCAGATTTGTCATTTCTACAAACAGTTCAGAGTTTTACTTCATAATGATTTAATTAAATGATTCACAGCCACCACCAGTGACAGTTTAATGTCATTCACTTTCTGTTTCTGTCGTCTCATGATGAATAATCGCTTTTAACAATTGCTAGTATGTGAATTACATGTTTCATTGCCTTCACAAATCTGTATTGCTAAAACTGAGGGACCAAACCTTCCTGTACATACCAATTAGTTCTCATGCATAAAACTACCTACTATTACATGGTCGTTGGCGTTTATGTAATGACCAACTAAGTATAAGTGTAAGTATTGCTTTAATTACTTTAAATTGTTAGTGGAAATTAGAGTAACGGTTAGCTTCGCAGTTTGAATTTTCAATGATGCTTTAATTTTATTTTCCGTTTCTTGATGCATTCAATTTCCTCTATTTAGCTATTTAAAATCATTGTTTCAGTTGTTTGGAACGTAATTGCTAGAACTGTAAGGACAGAAATTTGACTACAAAAAAGCATTTTTCACGGTTTTGTGTATTGAAGGCAACTGGTAGGTGGGCGACCTGTAATGGATGCCTATTTTGCCTCTCATCATGGATGTATGTACCTAACGTTAGTTTTAGCTATCGCTTGAAACGCCTCATTTAGCTTATTTAGGTATACATTTATGTAGTGTGCACCCGGCGTGGGCGACTTGGTTGCTCTACAAAAATACATACAGGCATCCTCGAGTACTAAATTAATACAGGAGGCTTTGAAGCCCATCCGCCAAATGACTAACACCCTCCGTTTTTTTGTGTGAATATTCCACTGGGATGGGTAGATGAACTTCCCTCTCAAATACCTCCCTACACCTACGAAACCAGGAGAATTAAGCTATCAATTTAAGTGGTATTTTGTTTATGCTTTTTTATTGTAGATGCTCAAGAGGATTCATTCATATCCGAATCGAGCCGAACTCACGTGGAACGTACACTTTGGGAGATAAGGACTTTCCTTCGGTTCCTTATTTGATCCATCATTTCATGCTCCATAGGCTTCCAATAAAAGGAGCAGAGCATTTTAAACTAATGTATCCTGTTATCACCCAGTTACTATGATTGCCTGGCTTGGGAGTATCACTTCAAGAGATTGACGACTGGACTGTTATAAATTCTACCTGGATGATTCCATTCAATTATGTACTCTACAAATTATATATTTAATGTCTCTTTATCGTTATTGACTTCGTCTTACTCACAATCTTAAGTCTTCCAGCTGCTCTGTCCATTTTTTTTAAGAATTCGAGACTTCGATTGTCGGCTGATCAACAAAAGGATCAGTTTTTCTTATTCATATTAGTAAAATCATTTTATCTCGAAATTCTATGGTATAAGCCCATTTCTAAGGTTATTATATATTATTATTACCTATGTTCAATGTTTTTTATTGTGTTAAGGCCTTGACTTTCTACTGCTATGATGAATAAAATGACATTTATTACGGTGTCGACAACTACAGCGAAACTGAAATTTTCGTAACGAGTGTGAACGGTAGTAGTTCCCATACTAATGTCTCCTGGGTTAAATTTATGACACGAATTAAAATGGAAGAAATGGCATTATAATCCAGAGCTACGCTCATATCCCATATATTGTAGGAAATCATGCTACTGATAAGACTCAAAGTGAAAAATAATATGCTTGCCTACTATTAAATGATAGCGTGGGTTCCATACATGTAGGTACATACGGAACAGAAAACAGCACTATGCAGGCAGATACAGAAATCAAACTTGGAAGCAATATACTGCTTTCCATGCCAAGCATGATCATGATTAGATGAACAATACGAGTATAGCAGGTATGTACGTAGAAGAAGAAACAAAACTTGTATTTATGGTGAATGCAAAACACTCTGTGTGGTATTCATAGTCATAATAAATATATATTTTCATAGTCATAGATTCCTCATTGATATTAAAAAGGGAAGGAAAGCTCGTAACGTGACCGATAATCACAGGGGGAGTCTCAAAATGGCTAACAATGGAATCTGATAGTAAACCAGCGACCGTGATAAATTGACAAGTGTTGTTTACATGAAAACTGGGAAGCCACAAGTAAAGGTCGGTTATATAGAGATTTCTACGGGTGTGTCACGCTCAAGCTGTCTCAAATGGTAGTGCTCACGGTGGGTTGAACGCCCATATTACTCAGCTAGGCTCAAGACGGACCATCTGTATGTAGGACCAGGGATATGGACGCATATTTGTATCCCATACACAAGAGAGAAATCGTCATCAAAACAATCCACATTTGAATTTGAATGATAGTTTTGTTTCATCTGCCATTTTAATTCAACTCCCAGAGTACAAGTTGGAATCCATTCCATACAATTACAAGATATGAAAAGATGTTCGTTTCTTTTACGGGAAGATGTGGAGGAATGATTCTTACGTCGTACCTTGTCTTGCCCCCGTCTTGACTAATTCAATCGTCTTTGTCTTTTGATTTTAATTAAAATGAAATCGTGCAATAAACGAACGATGGAACGATGATCTCCCTGATACCGCCTTCATCTCTTTCCTGTGTAATTTTAGCACAGCTCTTTTCAATGGTGTAGAGAGCTACATACTTTTCTGAGTCTGACTGTGGCAATTTCTTTGTTCTGTCGACGTGCTAAATGTATTGCTTTTATAACCAACTATGAAGCTATTATTTTAATTTTATGCTTTATTTCATTTCTATCAGACAGACACAAGTTTAAAGTTCGACCAGATACAGTTTGTATATGTCGTATGTATTCTATTATCTATTCTCTATACTATTGTATATATATACATTAGCTAACAATTATTGCTAAATGGGAAGAGTATTCAGCCGTAAAGTTCCCATTGCAAAAATGAGTGTAACTCGGATTATATGGCTTGGTCATTGTATGGTTGTGCCTAGTTTAACTACAGCTGTAATAATATTGACCAGAGAGATACAGCTCATTGCACAGCAGCACTGAAAGTGTGAACGTCACATTGTACCTGTACTTGTAAGTCTTACAGGACATAAATCAGGTTTGTTTTTTTATCATCCTAAGTACCTGTGTAATGAGAACAAAAAAAAAAGATCATTATCTTTATGCTGACCAAGTTTAAAATCCCTGACAAATAATTTTTCTGACTGACAGCTCTGCGTTGGCGTTCCAAAGAAAGTAAGAATTCACAATTTATTGGCTTCACACGGTGATGAAGAGATGACTCTAATAAATGAAAGCTGAAGTCATATAGCTTCTTGAATTAGACAATTACACAAAAACTCGACGGCATTGTACTATATATAATTATAAACCATACTTAATCATACAGAATTTAATAAATCAAGACTATCTTGTAGCTAATATTGTAGATAATTGCAAAGAGCCCTATCCCCTTGGGCAACGGTGATAAGAATGACGGCAACGTACTTAATTTTAATTATTGTTCTATTCTAGAGTAAGTTCTGCCCTGGATAACTTGGTTGCTACACATATAGGCCAGACACATACCATGTGGGTACACAGTATACATAGTTTTTATATCTAGTGACGACGTAAATGCCTACTATTCGTTCCCACTTTGTAGTAACAAGGCTTCTCAGTAAAAAAAAAGTAGAGGAAGTTTTAAGAAGACTAAATGTTGATTTCTACGATCTCGAGCGAGAAAAAAAAAGATTGAAATTCTTTGATACTGTGGGTTTGTGGGTAAAAAAAACTTATTACTATTGCTGTTGTACTATGCATGTAGAGCTATTGTCTTATTACATGTAGTGTGGTCACTCCCTTTCGTCATGGTGGCGATAAAAGTAGCTTTATTGTGATACAAGTTTCATTTGTCATGTTAGTATATGGATGGTAGCATTGCACTCCATGTGTTGTGTGTGTGTGTGTTATTGTGACTGTACATAGACTGTAGAACGTGTGAAACGGTGAAATTGAGCAAAAAAAAATATTTATTGAGGAGAGAGACAGAAAATTCATTGGAAATGCCTTTTGTAATGCTTGCATGGACTATTGGTCTGCATTGTACTGGTGAGTTAACTAGTAAGCATGGGGCTGTGAGTGATAGGAAAGAATTTGGAATTTGTTTGGATCCAGAACAGAGCAGAGACAGAGACAGAACCTGTAGAGGACAGAGCTGTGAGAATGACAGACTTGAATAACCTCTGGGTGTGAATATCGTATCGATTTAAAACAGCAACATACACTTTTACTCCCTTCGTAAGGATTACGCTATCATGTCATTACGTACAACATTACCATAAATTAAGTCAGCTGAGTCCTCAAGAAGAAAAGATTGTGCGTGGGCATACTCGTTATGTTGTGACAAGCAACCCTCAAGCTCTCATACCATTAACCGACGCTCTTAAATACTTTACTGTCTTATGTAACCAGACAAATATAGGAGGTAAAAATCCTTTTGCTCTTTTTACTGATGGTACATGCATATTACAATCCTACTACCACTACTACTACGACTACCTTAGTCCTGCTTGGTCGTCAGACTAATCATCTTTCACGTACATAGTTATTTACCCTTCGTCCGGACGCACAGACGGACGGACGGACGGCCGACCAAGGAGTATAGGCATCTAACTGTTCTAATGCGAAACAACTTTAATTATCTCGAGTCAACTTTTATTACTGCTAACTAAAATGTTTAGCGTGTCGTACATGATAGAATGAGCATAATAAGTAAGGACGCGTATCATGAATTGAAATCTTCATTGATCTTCCTTTCATTTACTCACAGCAACGGAGAGCCGAGAGTCAAGTAAATTGGTGCATCTTGTGGATCTCTTGGATGTTGGATCATGAAGGCTGCATCACAACGCCCACTACCCGCAATGAGCCAGTTCTCACAGCAGACAAGTTGGGAGGGTGATGCTCAGAAGGCAGTGCAAAAAGACAACCTGCCGTACTAACTAAGACTTTTTTTTGAGAGACTCTCTTGCAATCAGGATTACATAATAATAATATTATTATTATTATACTTGTCCAAGGTAGTCGAGGCTTTATTTATTATTATTGAGCTCTAATTTCCCCTTCTACGGTACATAATAGTATTAATTGATTAGAGTGAAATTTAATTAAAAATAATGGATACTATCCTTTACACCTCCCTGCAAAATTGTATTTGTAATTACTAACTTGAGGGGGATTAGTTGCTCTGTAGGAAAAACTAGGTGGGTTCTTTATGATCTGAATGTTAATTACTTACAAATGTTAACTCACTCACTGCGCGTGTAAACATACCTACTAGCTAGGTAGGGATTTTATTAAAAGCTTCAAGAGAGTTTGCAGAAAACACACAAGCCTTATTGAAATTCTCGTCAAATGTCTCAATAACATGAAAGCCATGTTACCATTCTTACTGGTTGCTGGGTAAACCACGTGGTAAAGTAGAATGTAATCGTAATTATTGCATACTTACTCCATTAACATTAAGTTCTAGTCATTTTTTTGAAGAGATCCCAAAATGTCAGCTTTGACTGGGGCAAGTGGATTTGTATCCTTTTAGGAGAAGTAATTTGCTATTTAATGTCCAGCTTCCCGTCACAATTGAATGATCGTATAAATGGCGATCTGTACTCAGTGAAGTGAGTGAGAAATGTAGGCGTTCCTTTGAATTAATAAAATACATTTAATTAAACGTTATACTCAAAGAAACTAGAATTATTGCAGGTAGATTAAAAGTCAAAACTGATTAATAAGAACAAATTAAACACGAAGAAAAAGAGGGTGAGGTGATTGATTGATAGATAGTAATTCCCATCAAATCTTTACAATTTACTCGAGAGGAATAGGTTTCTTTTGAAACTATTAATTTAATGGAATTAAGCCGAATGATTAGACAGAAGTTGGCTCTTGTTTTGAAATGAATTTGAAAAGAATTCGTCATATAAAGATCATATTGCAGCAAATTAAAATTATGCAATTTTTAAGAAAATGATTGTTTTAGATGTACATATTGCTTTCAACAATGCATAATTAGGTGCTTAAAAACAACAAAAAACGCATTTTACACCTTCACTTTGTACTGCCGTTTCGTCCGTCCCTACAGTCACTGCCATTCAGTTATCTGTACAGTTATATAATAATAATAATTTAATTCATTGGGTCGATTTGACCATTTGGTCCATACAACCTGACTCAACCAGTTACTGTGGG
>JAQFZC010001072.1:0-34851 GCA_034695205.1 Dicyrtoma fusca | reverse complement strand
GGAAAAGTTGACGAGTGAGCTCATCACTCGTGTCGGTGTCAACTGACCCCGCTGCCGTGGCATACTTCTAGCAGTACTTATATATCTGGGTGCGGCGCGTGTCTCATAGCCAATGGTTAAAGTCATACAATGTTGAATGTGTGTGTAATAAAAGAGTTCCATTTGAAGCTGTCACTATAATATACCTTTATTACAATTAGTATAAGAGCTCAAGAGCTGTTGAAAGAACCAAAACAGTAACGATATACATACATATAAGACACTTTGCCAACTTCACTTGGCTTTTCCATGTTCATTTTCAGAGTTCAGTTGCTCAGAGCCGCTCTGTCCATTATCACTTGATTTCAGATGTGAGAAATATTAACGCTAACTCTTCACTTAACTTTAATAGCTAAAGATTCACATTAGCTCTCAACATTATATTTGATTTCCAGGTTGTAACTGTGCGGTACATACTGGGGATTCCATTCCAGAGGGTCTTCTTTCATTTATTTGGTGGCAGCGAACACACCAGTAGTAGACTACCTATACAAACCGGTGAATAGATATACATACTGATACCATTACCACCTTTCAGTAGCATGGAACTATGTAACCAAAATTTAAGCAACAGCAATAGCATGATATGCATCAAATAAAAATCCAAATCATATAGATAATGCATTAACGACGTCTAAAGAGAATACATTTTATCTTCAAGTGAGCCTTTCGGTGTTAATACCAACACTATAAAATGGAGGTAGAATCACTTACATTCAATTTCCCCACTGACTTTGATTAGGTATAAAGTGATTCTTTGAAGAAGAAAAAAATGTTACACAGTACTTATGAAATTGTATTGCTATAACCATTTCCGAAGGGATACAGAAGCCCGCCTTAGTAGTTCAGTTCAATGTTTAATACAAAAACATTATTGCTCCTTCATACAAAAATTATATATTAGTAGGTATTAAAGTTACATACATGTTTTGCGCCTTGGTTTGCTACTTCCGCTCACTAGCCCGACGTTTTTAACTGATATATGGCGAGAAAGATGAGAAGAATAATGGACTGAGTCGGATTGACGGGATGAACCCGTCCTCGATGCGTCAGGAAAACTGAGAGTGAATATCACAGAAGAACACGAAGTGAGCATCGTCAAAGATAAATTTTATGGATGTTTCATGGAACTGGACTCTTTTGACACGGCACAATCAATTACTTACGTGAATTTACACCTGGTTTTTAGTTGAGTCTACAGAATTTTACACACATACTTGTCAGATTTACAAGCTTCATGGTTTGAGAGGGTGGAAGCTGCAAGTACACTTCATCCCTCAAATAGTGTAATGCACCTTCCTTTGTGTATTCTAGACGCACATCGTATTACCACTTGATAATGAAATGAATACTGAGGGATACTATGGCAACAACTTATGTAGTTTCTACTTCAAAGCACTGACTTCAACAGCGCGTCATCGTATTATGATCGCAATTACTACATTAAATGAATTAAATGGAAATACTTGTAAGACTCCCAGTTATTGCTAGTGTAAAACAATATAAAATGGTTAATTATGTACACAGGTTTCATAATTACAATTATTCACAATTTCCAACACATTTTTGGAAAAAAATCATCAAAATGTAATGCCATTGCCACCCAGTCAGCCAACGTTAAATTTTCAATGCTATCTTTTTAACATTGTTTCATAAGTTGTGCAGTATACATTTATACATGTAGTATGCACAGACAAACACAGGATGTACAATCTAATACAGGGAAGTCTAGTCCGCTCAATGCTTGTTATATTATTTGAAAATGAAAAAAGAATTATGTTAACAGGAAAGAAATGATAATCATTACAGAATTAGGTGCTGGATAATGTGAATATTACTTTAACACCCTAGCAGCCTAGCGTTATGCTAAGGTCCATGGATTAACCTGTTTCATTTTCGTTAAGTCACCGTATCGGTTGTACCCAAGTTGTCACAGAAGGCTGACCATGAATAATAAAAGTTTAGATTTATGATTCTGTTGAACAAGATCAAATTTCACCAGATGAGTTGGAGTTTGTCGGTATTTTAACATAATACCCAGTGTCTCTGGGTATGTAGGTACTTACAGAGTGTATTTATGCACTATTTAGTCTAATTTGTCAAAGCTACTGTATATTACGTACTCTCAGAAGTATTATTCCTATGCTACCGCTTTACTTTACAAAGCAATTATAGAAAAAATGCTTTACCATTGTCTGCCCACATGGATTGGAATACGAAATAAATCAAAGAAGTTCTACAGTGATGCGAGGGTATCTGTAATTCTGAAATCCTTTGTTTCCTCTTTGATCTTCTGGGGGAAGTTAGTGGCTTCTTTCCACTCAGAGGTTCTGTATATCAGCACTACAGAGCAGATACAAATAATTAGCTATAGTTCCACAAATTCCAACCCCTGCCTATGGCAAGGGTACCAATTTCCTCATTTCTCCTAGCAACATACCAAACTGAGTTAGCTAAATGATGTAAAAAGTCAAACATTCATTCTTTTAAATACATTTAGGTGGAACCTCCAGCTTTCCACCCGTGGTTTTACTTTGCAGAAATTCAGACACCGACCAACTGATGGGGTGCAGTCAACTTTTTCCTGTACAAACTTTATTTCATCAACTAATAGGATAAAGATATGCAGACTACTACGTATGTTGCCTGAGCACTGACTACATACAAAACTCGAGGCTGAAGGAAATATGATCTTCCCTCAAGACTAACGCAGTGATGGGATGAAGAAAATCTTGGACTAGAGTACATAATAATTACACTATACCAGTATTATGGAACAAAGTAATAGAACAAGATAAGCACAATCCTCATCTGAATTTTGGTTTGGCTTTGATACAAAGCACGGGACATCCTGTCTGGTGTCGAGGCCGTGTCAAGTGTCACTTCACTAATTCTCACCTGTAGTTTCAAATGACCACGTCAACGACAACTTTGACTTTCCTCTCCGAAATATGTACCTATTTCATAATTTATTTTAGTAGCTGGGATCATTATCTGTGAGGTACTTTTTAAGTAGCGTGCCACCACTGTTACGGAAGGACACACACGTACCTGTGCTCGCTCACTTTATCCATTCGTATCAAGTTAAAGATTGAAAAAGTGATTCTTCAATATTTATTTTTTCAGAACACCAAGAACTACTCATATTTGACTATTTTATTAGATGCCACCTTTATGTAATGAACCACAGTTCAGTATCTACAGGAAAATTGGTATGCCCATATATAAATACATAGGTACATACTTACCCTAATCCAGGACTCCAGCGCTACGTAACTATGTATACCGCTACAAAGGATACGTACCTAGATACACATATACAAAATAAAATAAAATACAGAAGGCCATTATACGAACAATAATTTTGCGCCTACAAGTCATCTAAGGAAGGATCGTCCGAATGGTTGAACAACAATAATAAAGAAGTATTATGATTGTAGAAATGAAGGATTGATTATTTTCATTTTTAATCGATGCAATTTATTAAAAAATGTTTTATTCTGAAACATTTTCAGTCCAGGAATGAAAAATCAGAGTCCAGAATAAAAAGCTTGCACCAAGACAAGCATCTGGATAGCTACATTTGCTTACATACCTTATTTGTAGGGAGGCCAAAGACTTGCACCCAACACTCGACAGTCCCACACGGTAGTTGACTATGCGCCTTTGAACTGAATTCAAAAAGATAGATTAGATTGATCTTACCTGTGTGGTAAGAACGAGAGCCAACAATATTATGTTCTTGCTTCATTAGTACGCATACAGTAGGAAGAATGTGAGTTGGAGTGCAAAAAAGAAAAAGAAAATAGTCGTAGTACATTTGAGTTGAGTTTATATAGATATGAAAATTAAATGAAATGGACTTGAATAAAGTGTAGCACGTATGTATGTCTGCAGGTAATTGAACACATAT
Organism: Dicyrtoma fusca; assembly: GCA_034695205.1. Taxonomy (NCBI): domain Eukaryota; kingdom Metazoa; phylum Arthropoda; class Collembola; order Symphypleona; family Dicyrtomidae; genus Dicyrtoma; species Dicyrtoma fusca. The sequence continues at coordinate 30,899 of JAQFZC010001072.1, read as the reverse complement.
CTAGACAAAAGAACTTTACAGTCCATTTGTCTCTCCGATATACGTAATCTACGGCTACAGCAGAAGCCAAACAACTTATACAATGCTATAAGTCATAAGTAAGTGCAGTTACTTTTGTATATTGACATCCTATGGTAGTGGCAGTGGCAGTGGCATAGCAATAGTACCTAGTAACCTTACCTACACTAATATATACCTATACTTACCCCATACATTTTGTTTGTAGAACAAAAAGCATTTGACACAATAGTAATAATAAAGTTATAGATAGATTAAAGCAGTCTCCGCATCTCCGCTCCATATGCACAGGTCGACTGAAATAATTTAGGTAGTTAGTTAGCTCCGCTAAAGATGATGTCGTATAAGATACACAATGGCTCTGTGACCACCAATTGAAACTCCTTATGTTCACAATGTACTACCCCTGCCACAACCACTTACCACACTACATACTTCTCCGCGTAGAATGTAGAATGCTATTAACACAACTTAACTCAACTGAGGATAATAAGCTACGTCGTGGAAAGAGGAGAGAGAAAGAGAGAGAGAGAGAGATTTTGAATTTTATTAGGGTATCATAAAATAAAGCATGATTTCATGATAACCACAACGTTGGATGCAATCACCGTTAATCTGTTCTCTCTCCCCTCGCCTTTCCACAATTGCATATTATAAGCCGAAGTCAAAGTCAACGAACAGTGCAGAGTAGCAGAGATAGCCACACAAAGTGTACTAATAGGTACGGAGTTGTGAGATTTGAATATGTAAGCACATGGAATGGAAGTGTTGTAAACTGAGTTGGCTGGAGAGAGAGAGAGAGAGAGAGATGGTTACATTTCGTGGTTTAGTTTGACTTTCGGTGGGGAGCTCCCATCCTCTCTCACTCTCTCCGTAGTAAGTGAGTAAATAAGTAAGGAAGACAAGGCGGTGGGTAGATACACGATGTTCACGTTGTTATTATGAGAGAAGCTCGGTCAACTTGTGAGGTCTCAAGTTGAGTGGAGTAATTAGCAAAATTGCCTTTCATGGTCTAAATTAGTTATATTATTGCTGTTGTTCTACGTGTAAAGCTCTTCTCAGTCTGTCTGTACTATCGTGGGTCCCACTACCCAGTCCACTTGCTAGCTATTTCAATGATCAGAACAGTAGAACCCTCCTGCTACTACATACTGGTGGTATGCTGTACATATTTACATATACAGTGCGCTAGACTCATGTACTCAGAGAGATGCTCTCAGAGTTAGTCGAGAGTGGAATCCGCCAAAATTTGATTAGGCTCAGATTACAACATAAACTGTGTAAGCTGCTCCCAATGTTCACATGATGATGATGATGAGGAGTGAAGATCAGCGTTGCCAGGAAAGTTCTTCCGCCGTCCGTGAATAGAGAACGGAGATACGTATTCCTGTATATCAACATCATCTCCCTCGAATCTGCATCCAAATGGTACGATGTTTCCCAGACTTTGTAGGAACATATGGGATTGGCAGTGAAACTACATAGCAGTAGTAGTAGTAAGTTGGAAGTAGGAGCGTAGGATGCTACGAATGTGAACAAGTCCAACTCTCACTGCTTCTCGGAATCCCTCCATGGAAGTATGTAGCTGCAATGTATGGGCTGGAGAGCGAGTGTAAGTCACTCCGTAAGTGGCAAGTGGTAGTAGAAGGGCAACGATGTATGAAAGACCAACCTCAAGGGTTTGGCTCTGCTTTCACTTATTGGACTGTGAAAACCCTAAAGGCGGAGGCTGCACTCTCAACTGAGCCAATTGATTATGCCTCAACTCATTCTATCCTTTAATCTTTTACTTGACTTACTCTCATCTCATCTTTCTACTACCACACACACTTCCCAAGACCAACCAACTCTACTATCAGCATCAGTGTCCCAAGATCAGACCAACTAAAGCTCCTCTCCACGTTCCTACATACTTACGCTCACTCCACAGATAGACCAAAGTTTGTCATCACACACACACCACACACACATACTTTCCTTTCCTCTCGATGAAGACTGGAAAACCAAGAATAAGTTGACTTGTACAAGATTCCTTTCAGTTGTATTTCGAAGTCAGTCCCTTCCATAGCTCATCACCACGACACGCTCTCTCCTTCTCTCTCTCGGCATCTCCTTCACTTTCAACACGAACAATCCCTGGAATCCAACGCACGTCAATCTCCATCACCAAAGGACCATCGTGTCTCCAGTTCTGAACAGTACACTCCAGTCTCCCACACAAAATAAGTCCATACAAGACTCACGTCGCACATGTCAGGACTCAGTCGGTGACTTCGTGCGAAGGTGACAACATTATAATTAAATCTGAAGCGGATTGTGAGTCCGGATCCTGCCCTGTAGTGTCCAGTGTGCCCGGTTGCAATCATTACTAAATCGTTTGACATGCTTCCGTTTGTTTGAGAATTGACAAAGAGAAAATTCCGTGTAGTTTAACTGTCTTGGGAGTTTCAAGTGGAGGTGGAAGTGAAGCTTGAATCTGTAATAGAAATAGAATCAAAGAGGAAATTCATTTTTACAAAAAATAAGAAATAAAAATGCAAAATTCACTTCAATTCCCTTATCCCTTCTCATCATTTAATCTTGCTTCGATGTTTGACTTGTCCTCTTTGGCCGCTCATCAAAATCAAATCCAAATGTTAAATAATAACAACAACAACAACAACAATAATAATAATAACAACGGCACTAGTAATGTAAATGGGAATACTAATAGCAATAATAATAGCAGTGGTAGTTTGAGTGACCACGGACCTATGAATGGACTGACAGGGAGTCCATCAAAATCTCCAGATTCTCCTCAACATAATTTTGACGCTGCAGCTGCCATGTCACGCTTCTTATTTCCACCCAGTTTACTTGCTCACGGCTTTTGTCACATTACCCCTCCAGAAGACAATTGTAAAGAGAAACTATTAAAGAGAGGCGGAGTCTCCAGTAAATCCTTCACAATTGACTCACTCCTAGGACTAAATAATGCAGCGAGAGCTGTTATACAAAGTGGCATCGTTCCGCCCCATCATCATCATCATCACCATCATCACTCACATTTGGGTGGCTTGAACGGAATCAATCTGTCCACGTCGATGACCACCAATAATAATAGCACTTGGCGACCTGACAATTCCACCAAACAAGATACAAATAATAAGAAAGAGAACAGATACCATCCTTACTCACACGGACAAAATCATATTCAAAATAGCAGATCTAAACACTCGAATAATACGTCTAATTCATCATCAACTACAGGTAAGGATATTTGTTTCAAAAATGCATTTAATTGTTTCTTACTCTCTGTAACTACACCACACCACATTCTCTGCTAGCCGTTGTACGCCCTTGATTTTTAATTAATAATCAATTGTGAAGGGGATTAGTCACTAATTGATAGACCGATAGAACCAATTTTTCAGTCCAGACAGACATCACAAGGCCAGATTTTACATCAGATAAATCAGAGTACATATTTACAATCATTAAACAGTAGACCGTACACCGTAGCAATGATCTCTCTAGTGAATTCTTTCGCACTCAAATTATTCAGCAATTTGAAAAGTAACGTAAAATTATCTATGAAAACAAAGCACACACATCCATCCAAACTCCTATGTTCCCTGAAGACGAACTACAAGGCAGCACATCTGTAGGCCCAGCCGTATGCACACAAGCAGCTGTAGTACAAATGTAGAACCTGTGTCATTTAGAATACTCGAAGATTTTCTGGTTCAAAGTACCTACATATAATTACATGGGCATGTTAAGATTTGTGTCTACATAACAGGACAGTCTTAATATTCTAATTTTTGAAACAATGCTTTCCTATTTGTATAACATTGCAATACGATTACATATTACTTGTGCAGTCTCGGCATTGATTTTGAATGGAATGCAATTTAAATAATTCATATGATTCTAACTAAGACTATTGACTGTCTGATCTATTTGCATTAGCAATTACAATGGTAACTGTTGAGAAGACATTCGCTTATTTAAATGCTCAGACAAATCTTAAAATAATGTTCCAGACTCAGTTCATAGCCGATGGGTTCGTAGTCCGCTGGTTAATCAAAGAGATCTAGCTCAGTAATCTTAATGTGCAATCAGGGCTAAAGCATACTAGTAATAGTTTTCAATGATCCTAGAAACGTACGAGTCAATGTAAAGAGCATTAGATAGGCAGAGCAGGTTAATTGAACGCATTTGTCCAGAATACGCTTCTCAAATCAACTTCAGTGGTGAATATGTTCATCACATATACTATTACCCATTTGATCAAAAAGGTTAACTTTTTTTTTATTTAAATGGCAGATGTACTAGGAAAAGCCAACAGCTGTAAAACTGAAACAAAGTTGATCATTTCTCGAGAGAAAACAGTTGTTTACAGGATTAATATTATTTGTGAAAGTCAGAAGCAGGTCTATTGCGCATCTTGCATCATTAATTTACTAGAATAAAGTAAAGAAAAAACAGAATTTTAGAATATCCTCTTAACGAGATTATGTATGTATACTGATAATCATTTGACGTCGATGGTGGGCTACGAAATAATCCAAGAAACGAAAGAAAGCAGACAAACAATACATAGACTTCTTTATCTATTATACCTTTCGGCTTTACAGATGTTTCGGCTCTACCTATACATATAATGTATACCATCACTACTGATAATTTTAAGCATGGAACAGTAACTTTCTTAACGGCTATCAGGTCATACTGAGAGGTATTATACAGAATTTAATGCTAATCATTTAAACTATAAACTCCCATTTCCATTCCTTCCAACTTTCGTAAGTCATGAGTTAAGTTGTATAAAAGATGAATTGAAATTAAAGATACTGTGCTGTGCACAGAATGTTCTGGTATTAAAATGTATTATAGGGATGGATATGCCTAATTACTAGTAATCATTTCCGATTTTTATACGCCTATTCTTGAAGTCAGACTGTAAATTTTAGGATGATGCACTGCATTGACTCTTAATTTACGTTTTAAAGATAAATATGTAATATGAATATGACACTGTAGTCTAGACGTTTTCGTCACAGGCCGGTACACTGACTGCATTGGAAGCATGAAGTGTTAACAGGGTAGTTTGAGCAAGAAAATATATCGAACTCATTCCATTGACTAGCAGGAATTACTGCCAAGTGTAATCATAAATGCAAAGAATTTTAAGAAATAATGAAGTGCACTAGAGGTGGAAGCTTATATTAATGTCTTGTACAAATAACTGATAGCACAAGATCAACGAATTCACTTGAAATAAAATCAGTTTAAAAAGGAGATAAAATGAAAATTGTCACACAGGAAATTCAATATTCAGAATAAGCCAGACAGTCAGTTATACGTACAATTAGTTAGCTTGCAATTAGTGCACACGGTATCTCTGTGTCTGACCATTTATTAACTACAGATAAATAAAGAGACGAAAATCAAAGCAGTAAATACATAGTCAATAATAATTATAGATAAGTAAGTCATTGAACAGCATCACCACCACGTCTGAATCTTTAGCAGCATCGATCTTACTGCGTGAAAGGTTTATGAACGGTTGGGATTCAAAATGTACAAAAATACCAGGCAGGTACATAGTACATTGCACTGATTGTAGAACTCACGATCAGTTTCCCCTTGACAGACGAACACGATATCTTATATCGGTATCTGTCGATCAAATAATGTTGGTGAGCAAAGACAAAGTATGCCCTTTAGAGTGTAGAATGGTAGGTTTAGACCTTTAGATTATATTCATCATAAATGGTTAAATAAGACACGACTGGCAGATTTGAAACAACCACAACTATGCTTGTGGTTAAGGTTATCCTCTCTTAATATAGCCCGTGTACTCATAATAATTTAAACTTTGATACTTGCAACTTAATTTAAACCAAAGTTGCACAAGCCATCAAAAAATAAGGCAAGATGAATTATTCCATGAATGCATATGTACGAAGACCAACCCGTAGTGTTACTAAGGCAGAGACCACCTCTACGGTACCCCAAAAATTCATTCTACAGGCACGGCTGAAGATGATTTAAATGTGTACAGTGTATACAGCAAAAGGTACATGAAAATATTTTCTTCTCAGCAGATAAAACACAAGAAAGTTCACCTCAAGCCGCGAGACGTGCAGCAAAGGCGAAGAGAGTGAGAACTATTTTTACACCTGAGCAACTCGAACGCCTTGAAGCTGAGTTCGAAAGACAGCAGTACATGGTGGGGCCGGAGAGATTGTACCTTGCATCCTCTTTACATCTCACCGAAGCTCAGGTAAATTATATTATTACACAACTTAAGCAGGAGCCCTTTACATTGTGTGTGTATTTACATTTTATATCCTTGCATTGGCGTAAAAATGAAACCATAATTTGAAACAAGTAATTGCTTGCGTAAAACTTGTGACATGAAGCCATTGAACAGATTAAAAAAATACGGATTTGTTCAACGTAGGTTAAAGTATGGTTCCAAAATCGTCGTATAAAATGGAGGAAGCAACATTTAGAGATGCAGCAACAAAGGCTCGCAGCTCTACGATCTCAACAAGGGGATGATATGGAGGATGAAGTAAGTAGTGATTTTGGTGGGTCCTCATCTCCAACTCCAACCGTAGCATCCTCCTGTATGACAGAGATGACAAATTTAACCGTCCGAGCCGGCAGTACACTTCTCAATCATCCACTATCTATCAGTCATGGAGAATTTCATAATGTCATTCCATCCGTCAGTGAGCTCACGGATCGAGACTCTTGTAGTTCTCTGTCACCCAAGAACCGCCACGAAGTCTGTCACACTGAACCCGGCCGATTAAATCCTGTCGAATTCCACTAATTTAATAATTCAATCAGTAATCGTAACTATACCCATTATCTACTATTACTATTACACATCCTACAATTACCCAAGTGACATCATCCTATATTTGTAAGTAATACTAAATGCAAATGCGGAAACAACTACATACATACATATAGCGTAACGGTACGTAGGACTTAGACTGAATACACATTATTATACCACACGAATGCAAAATCGGCTCAATCCTACATTAAGTTAACTATTGTTATACGAAACTACAACACTCTATTATATTCATATTATGTACTGACGAATACGTATAGAAAATTAAAATTGTATTAAATTTGTTACAAAACAATTTGAATGACAGCAACCCACATTGCAAGCTTACAGATATTTCATTAGTATTAATTATTACCAATTTTTTTTCTCTATTCTTCTAGAGACTCGGTTACAGAGAATCCTTTCTTGTTAGATATGTAATTATATGTATCTATTTGTTAATGTGTTAAAAAATTACAAAAAAAAACGGCTTCGGCTTTCTGTGTGATTCCTTTTATGACTAGCAAAGTATTTAGTTTACATAATGCATTTCTCTTAGGTTGTACAGTTTTGCATGATTTTTGGATCCAGTGCTAATCATCAAATGGAATCGCATACTTGTCCTATACTATTATTTAAGTCGACGAATACTATAAGGTTGAAGGTACTATAGAGATAGAATAAAAAATGACAAGGAAAATTGTGCTCGACCGATTTCCATTCCGATTCTCATTCCCATTGACAGTCTTAAGTTATTCCATTTAAAGCGTGGTCACATAATATTGCGTTGCATATTATATACTAAAAAAAAGATCTACAAATATGTAGAATTATGTATGGAAGTTATACAGATACAACAACAATATTACGACTATGATACACTATATAGGTACTACTCATAAAACACAAAATAAAAATAATTACGCGTTTAAATTGAAAATAAAATGCATGACTATAGCATGTAATAATACTTGTTATTAATTAATTGACGTCTTAGATTATCCTAGCTCGCCCCTTGTTAAGTACTTAAGACTATTTTGCTAAAGGCTATATATACATAATACAGTATAGAATCGTCAAATAGATATAATTATTGCGTACGTAAGATAACCAACTAACTGACAATTCCCTCGAAAACAAAATTATGTAAATTACAATTTTTACTTGAAAAAAAATGTTATAATAAATACTACACAACCTGGACATGTGTTTGTTTTTGAACATTTTTACATTATTTAGTTGTATCCACCATTTAACTGTAGTGGGTAGAAATGAGAATTATACACTAACGATTTACCTACTTTTACTAACATGCACACAAATAAAAAATACATCATATCTTGCACGTCTACAACCTGCAAGTAACCACGAGCGTATTTATAAACGCATGGAGAGTGGAATCTCGCAAGAAGCGCACTGAATGGTATAAACTCAAACATAAGCTGCACGAGACGATTGCATTGAAGGCAAAGACTATAAACTCTGGCTAAACACATTGGCAGTTGGCAGCGCTATAAAGCTGCTGGGCTTCTTTGCTTATGATTTAGGAATGGGCTTTAGGATCAAAGCTGGGTCGAGATTTCTCAATCCATATTCAACCACTGCCTTGCCTATCAGGACACTGTACCAAAAATCATTTGAAACCCATCCTCTGTGCCAAAAAGTGCGTCCAATACAAAAATCTGAAACGCATCTTCACAATACGTTCAACTGCATTATAACTCGTAGGGATTGGGAATTAATATGGACCACATCTATAACGCACCATCGTAATACAATTGAACGCATTGTGACAATGCGTTTCAGATCAGAATGGGACCCACTGTTTGGTAAAATGCATTACAGATAGGTTCCGTTGGTAGAGTACGTACACGTTACTGCTTCCTGTACCATGATAAATCCCATTTTACAACAGATAAGCATCGACACTACCGAAGTTGTACCATGGCAAAGATTGCCGTCAAAATCGTTTCGAATGAGATTTCAAGTATGGCGTCACTGAAATTGCCTTCTCAAACTGCTGAAATATAACATTTTGTACTTTTTTGAAAGTTAAATTTGAGTTTCCTTTTTTATTTTGAAACCGTGTATGTTATGTTTTTGCACTTTGTACAACTTTATTGTCAAAACTTTCTAACCCACATCGTAAGACATTATGCTTAATATTCATCTGCCGATCAATTGGGAGTTTGGAAATCACTGAACAATTGACAATTATCGCATCCATATATCAACAGAGGTTACATTTCTTTCCTTATCTTTATGTACTTTATGCAGGAAAATTGCCGGCACTTTGGCTTACTACAGTACGTCTACGCTACTATGGTTCCACCATCCACATTTCTCACTACGTACTTACATATTCGCGTCCACCTTAAAATCATCCATCTACTAATGTCTGCTGTTTTAAATGCAATTAAAATGTTCCCAACGCGTACAAAGCTTAAATTACAGATACTTAAAAAATATCCTCACATCAAGTTTCATTTTTTCTCAAAATGGTAATTAGCCATATAACTTTTACATGTGATGCATATTTGTCTACAGCCTACGCTTGACACCTTTTACGTACTTACAAGAGGTGTTTCTTGAACAACTATCCCTATCAAAAAATGATTATTGTGCCAAAAACTACATAATAGACCTACTTACTTTAGACTGAAGAAATTCCGAGGTGGATTTTAGCGCAATGATTTTAAATTGCGTAAATAATTAAAATTGTAAAGATGTAGAGTCGAAGTGAGACTCATCAGGGATGTGAAGATTATCCACAACGCTAATAAATATTTGTTTGTGTAGATTGTGAGCAAACTTGGGATCACGCAGCCTACACGACTATTAGAAATTTTAGTAAGGAAACGTGAGTAATTATTTCAAATGATGATGCTCTCAATTAGTTTAGTTAGGTACAAGTAAAAAAAAAAAGATTCCATCTGGTGTCTGCTTAACTCTGCCAGTACAAGAATGGGGGTACATCCTTGGACATTTTAAATCACCATTTAGAAATAATTAACCTCTCGACTCCCGTTGATTTTCCCGCCCAGTTAATTACGATGCTGCTGAGGATCATACAGGGAGACCCTTACATCTCTGCAACCACTTACTCGATCGACCTCCCACCGTTCTAGCTATTTAAGTACAAATCGGATCTCTGGTAAGTCAACGTGCAATAATAATAATTGGTTTTTGGGTAAGAAAAAAGAAATTTTGATTTGTACTTTTTTATCGTTTTGCCTTCAATTTGTGAAATAGCACGTACCTACATAAGTACGTACAGACAGCTACTTACCTTACCTACATTGTTTGAATTGTGCCTATGTTTACTTAGCAATAATACTAACGAGGTGGGGCGCAGTAGTATAGCAACCTCTCCTTACATTCATAAAACTATAGATGTAGATTCTAGACATAATTACTGCATGCATATGCGTACATATGTATACAAACTGCGTGTAAACATCTCATCAGCTTGTATGATTAGAAATCGTTTCCGTGCTTCTACTTGTCATCGGGATTACTACAAGCTTTTTGTCTCGAGTCACAATCACAAAAGAATAAAAATTACACCTACTTATTATAATTACTTAAATTATTATTTAAGCCAACCTACGGCAACAGTACTAGAAACGATAACAAAATTATGGTGTTAAGCTTTCTCGCTTACTTCTTCGATGTATGTTTTGAATTTGAGCCGCAATCTGTAGGAATTATTATTACTAGCATCTCGGCGGAATTTCGAGTTAGAAATGGAACTTGGTACAGATGACTGGATCTGGAATTGAAAACACAAAATATGAAATACCAAGAGTCTATCATAATAATAATAACAAGTAAAGTAATAACAGGAGATAATTCATCCAAAAATGCCGACTCGGTTGAACAAAGGACACACACTATGAGGTGGCTCAGGAGAATAATGCTCTGCAGAATAAATATAAAACCGAAGAGGCAAGTCAACTTGTCTACGGAGACCCGGACATCACGTAGAGTTTAAGGTAATCATTGTATCGTGAATTTTGTGACAAAACGGACAATGTCAAAATATTTCTACCTTATCTCAAGTACAAGTCAACTTACCTAGGTACTTCACAAAGCGTGAAACCCTATTTTCGCTTCAGAGATTTTTCAAATCATATGATACGGCACGGCAGAAGCTCTCCTCGTATCACGAAAAGCGAAAGTCTCCGGCCCTCCAGATTTATATTATGTATCCATGAGTACCTACCACCCATACCTCTGTAAAAACATACAATATATCAGTCGTAAGTACCTCCATGTAAAAATGTAATTCAAAAACTATAAACCTACTACACAAGTTCCTCATATTATTATTTACTTTCATATACGACCACTTAAATCGGGACAAATTCGTCCCATTCATGGGACAAGTTGTAATACAATTAGAAATAAAGTAAATTCGTTATGTATCTATGCATAATATGTGAACCTACCTCCGCTCACTAGTCAGTTCAAGAAGGCTTTAGCTCTTACAGTTATTTAAAAGCTAAAGGTTAAAGTTGATTCGATTTTGAGACTGAGGTTAGAGTAACAAACACGAGATTAGGGAGGTACACTCATTGTTAGGGAGTTCAACAATGATCCCAAGTGTGTAAACTTGTTTACTTTAACATTTTCCAATAAAAGGATGGCAATCAGGTGTGTTCCACGGCATGGCATGGATCCACTACTTACAACTAACAACTAACTCTCCAGCTCCACCAGCAGCCAGAGACAAAGAGACACGGACATTATGAAGCTGAAAAGAGAGCCCGGATTATCTCTGGGATCATCATGATTGGAAACAGCGTGTGAGATGATGGGGTAGTTGAAATTATTTACAATATGGTCGGCAGACCAACTATGAACTAGGTAGTAACACACTCACTTTTAATACTGTGTCAATTCATGCGAAAATGTCGAATGTAGACTTTTTCTGACGAAATGGCGGTTTTGGTTTTAGTCCTTTATTCACTATGTACAGCTGTACATATTATGCTATGCTACGGTGATCAACTTGGATAGTTATCGATGAAGTGACGGGAAGTCTTTGAATACTTTTGACGTTGAAATGACAATTGACGATAAAGTCTCTTCTAGCCATTTCTATATCAAATATAATCCGTACCTTCCACCTTTTGACTTGTTTAGGCACCTTTACTTGTATTTGGCATTTAACAAAGTTGACCGCTGTCGGCTTTGGATCTTTGGATAAAGCTACCCCCGATACACCACTCACACGAATACCTACATCAATTTAGTAAGACAGTACATAATTTTGACTTAAAAGAAAATACACCGAACTAGCCGAAAATTCAATTTATGTATTATAATATGCACTTTCAACTTTGAACTTCTCTGACTTTAATTTTATTTTGTTGTTGTTATGAATTAGTACTAATTTTAAAGGCACCGCCTTAGTGTGGACGTCCTGTGTCAAGGATGGGCAAATAACCTGTAATTTTGGTCATAATAATATTATTGCTATTTATTATTAAGCTGCAATATTTTAACCAACTTGTATTTTTTTTAATCCTTAAGAAAATTTGCTATTATAAATATACTGGTAGTGAGTGTCCGTACAGATTACAGGTACATCAAAAAATGGAACTGGATCCGATTGAGAAGGACGGACGGGGAAGAAAGATGGTTGATAAGTGGATTGACGGTTGTTTAACGTGCCAGGACCTCCGGGTTTATATCCCTATATGCTCCCCACTGTTCCTGAGACAAGCTTACTCTGTAGTTGGTAGTTAGGATCAGCAGCAGCCCCATAACATCAGCCAAAACAATAAAGGTAAAACTCTCAAAAACTCTCAAATCTCGCATCTCTTTCCCTTGAATACCTCACAGTTAGTGTATCAGAATAATGAAATGACTCAGTTTTCATTTTGAAACCGTTTAAGCTAGGCTATTCTGTACTGCAGACGTTTGATGGGTCTCAATGTCTCGAATATTCAGTGTATTTGTATGTATGGTTGTTTCTTAGTGAACCTCTGTACCTACTGGGTAAGTATGAGGGAAGGATTTTGAAAAACCCATAAGCTTGTAAATCTTCATTAAAATTCATCAGCCAATCCATGTTTACTTCAGACAAAATTAATTTTTCTCATCATTTCACAGATTACGCCTTTTTATGTAATGAAAACTTGGGTTACTCCCCCCTCATCAGCTAATAAGCAGCAGAAGAAAACAAGCAGTAAACAATTTCTCCTGTGGGCCTCCCTGTCACCGGCCAACACCGTGTGTAGTTCATGACAGTAATTAACTATGTATATACTCTCAACGGACAAGACTCCAGGTGAGAATGAGTGCTAAATGCTCAAGCTACATACTTGACATGATTTATTCAAACTTGAAACCACATGTGTGTATCTAGTTTTGAAGCGCCCCATGAAGTCCCTTGTAAATGAAAATAATGATAAAGTTTCAAGCTTCCGAAACTCCTCCACATTTCTTCAGAGGCTCTCTTTTTTTCTTCTTCGTCTTTCCTCAATTGCCTTTCCTCAAAAGATCTCAATGTTGACCTGCTAGGCAACGTCATGTACGCATTTCACTGGTCAATGAGCTTGCTAGTCTTGTCCTGTCTTAAATTCATGTGGTACATCTTATACATTATTTAAAGAGTACATTAAAAAGAAGATTGTGTGGAAGCTCCCTTCCATATTCGTTTTCATGTGTTACTCTCCGAGAAATTCTCTTAAGGATAATAAAATAGAACTTATTTGAAACATTTGTGTAATGAAAGATTTAGTAATAAGCGGAGGGACAAGAGAAGAAGGAGAAGAAAAAAATCATGAAAATACTGATAGAGAGGGAGAGAGCCCGGGAATGTGAGTGTAGAAGCAGTAAAGGGAAAGAAAATAATTTTATGAAGCTGTAAGATCACAAGATCTTGGTGGATAATAGAAATTTCTTTAGAGTTTTTCCAGTTGTGGGACTTGATAGTTTTTGTCATAGGACTGGCTGGCTGGCTATAGAAGTAGATGATAGGGAGCAGATAATAATAATAAAAATATAGGAGAAGATGGCGTCTATCGTGGGGATTATTCTTTGACTACTTCTCTCAACTATTCCACTTCCACATCACATCAGCCCCGCCTGTTACTGCCGCTGTTACTCGTCTGACAGTTCCGGAGTTCCGTTCAAGCTGGAAGGAGTTTGCACTCGACATAATAATGAATATGTTGGATGTAAAGATTTGAGAGAGAGAGAGAGAGAGAGAGAGAGACGGAGAGAATAGAGATATGTTATTTTTACTTTGTACTTGGGTGAGGGAAAGAATATGATGATGGTGAATTGTGAAGATAGTCTTTTACAGAAGAAGGACCAGAAGGAGAGAGAAGACAGTGCACACTGCAAATATAGCTGAGAATGAGGAGCAATTTGTGAGGTTGCGGATGGAAATGAAGTGCAATTTTTCTTCGAAAATCTCATCTCAGGCTAGAAGATAGGACAGGAGCCATTGTTCAGATTCTTATAGGAGCAATGAATTGTCATGATTCAAGGTTCCAAGTTGACTTCACATGTATCTGTCCATATAAAGTCTTTTCATTTCCCAACTGCTACAGCACACTCAACTGCCGTACCCCCACACACTACTGCACTGATATGGACTATGACAGAGTGGAGACAGCAAACTAGAACCGGGCAAAGATGGGCAAACTACAATCCAAACGCATTTCTTTTAGAAACGAGAAATAACCATACATGCCTACCTACTTTTTACGTACTTTTTTTCGTTCAAAAAATAACCTTTTACGTATTTCTTACTTTTCAAAAAAGTGCCATACTTTTTTCACACTTTTCCCTACTTTTTTAAAGATTCCAGTGTTCATTTTACTCTACTAAAATAATATCAAGGTTATTCTTAACGTAGGAAAATAATTTTGAAAAATTCGAGAAACTAAAAAATAGGTTATAAAACGTTGTTCACATTTTGAACATAAGCGTCCCCTATTTTGGTCAGAATGGAATAAATAAAGAAAAAATTAGTTTTTGTAACATGTTTTGCTATACATTTTTAAAAGAAGTGTGTACAAGTAAGAAATTATGTTTTCACTTTTGTTTTATTTTACCTTACTTTATACACCCATTTTTTTCTCTCCGAACATTGTCATAGCCCACTTTGAAGGGTAAAACTTTCACCTTACTTATTTTATTAGCTGACTTTGTGTGTGTGTGCTCATCTTTGGAAGGAGAGTGAAAAAGCGTAAAGACCATAAAAAGCGGCTAGAGTCAGGAGCGTCCCAACTGTACTACCACTTCTTTTTCTTCTCCTCTATCATATAGCATTAACAATAGTGATATTCCTATAAAAGAGAGACAGAGAGAGAGAGAGACCGAGAGCACATTTTTCTCATCTTCATAAACTTTGACGAGCGCCTCGGTTTTTTCTTCGCTGCTCCGCGTCTCCTTATATCCTCCCTCATAATACGTCCTCTATGTATATCCCACCCATAGCTAGGAGAAGGAAGCAAGCGGGCTTCCCCACCGCCGATTCTCCACAGAATCCATATCCTCATAGAAAACCACAAGAATGTCAAAAAGAATTTAGTAATTGCATTTGCTTGTAATAAGCTCTTAATAAGTGTCGACGTATTAGCCAGAACAAACTTGTTATGAGTTTCACGTGAAAAATAGCTTTTTTCCTCAGTGACATATCTCCCCCCCCCCCTTCCTTCTCTCTCCCATGGCTTCACTACCAACCCCCTTCCAGCACCCGGAACACACCCTCCTATCCGTATTTGAAATAATCTGCTGGTTACGGGTGACGGCTGCTACCACTACTACTCCCTTTCCCAACCACATACTTGTACTGTATAGGATACTTATAAACTTACGGCTTTGGACTTTTGGATTATCCAGTCGTTCTAAAACTAGACCCGGAAAACCGAATCGACACACAGAGAGAGGGAGAGAGAGCGGATGCATGTATAGTTGCTACTCAATCCTTTTGTTCCTTCCACCTCATTGTTCTCATAGACAAACTTGACACGGTGAGAGAGGGTATCTTGTTCTATTCAAATTCGACATGGATCCCATTATTATTAGGGAAGAGGAGACAAGATTCCATACAATTTTACTTTACCTCATCCTTTTGCCCCATCTTTCACCCATTGCCTCCTTCAGACATTATTGCCAGCCCCAACTATTAGCCCATCTCTCGCATCTAAAATCCTCAATAGACCACCACAACCCACCGACAATTTTGTTTAAACTTTAAACACTCTCCGCACAGGCATCAGCCATGCAGCACGGCACTATTAAAATAAAGTCCCTATGACGCAAGAATTTATAACAGCGTACTATACTAGGCCAGGGTTACATTATCATTTGGGCAGTGACTTTGGTCCTAGTCGATTTGAGCCTACCATTTCCTACCAGCACTGCCAACGAATCGTCTAAAGTAGTGTAATGATTTAACATTTTGTTTTCTAAATTAGAATTGGATGCTTCCCCAATATTTTTTCACTACTTTCATCATAATTCAAGTCTTCTTCTATAATAATCAGCTTCTTTTGGATAGCTTTTACACTTTTTGGTATCGTTTAATGAGAAATACAGTCATAGTTTGCAAAATGTATTAAGCCCAGTTACTTCTGGTTAGCTGCAAAATGACATCTTGAGTTCATCCACATTACATATATGCACACATGCTATTCAGTACGGATGAACTTTGGCTATTTTTCAGTTACAGCAGCGACATGAATGTAGGTCCTACAATAATTATTTATCAGTATGTACAAACAGGGATATAATATGCATGCGGCATAAGCTATTTGGTTTATTTTGTATGACCGGCATCACAGCATGCAGAATAGACTCACGAGCTGCGTCGCTGTCAATCTCCCAGAAGCTTGCTCACCCAATGGGGAAAACATATGTTCCAGACCCAAATGAACTATTAAATTAACACGTAGTTTCTGTGAATCAAATTGAATGAAACTATTATCTGCACCTATGTAAGGTCCCCTATACATACAAAAGGAACCTCCTTTGGTTGTACGTATAAAAGCTTATATTCGGGAGGCTTACTCTCCTGTCTGCTTTAAATTACCTACATGCATTGCTGCGGGAGACCCGCGAAGAAAAATAATTAAAAATTATAATTACTTGAATTACATTATTTGTTACATTACATGTATATATATATACTATCGTAACAGAATTTCATTAAGATAAAAAAAAATACAAAATAATTATTTTATTGCACTAATTATTATTATTTAATGCAATACATAACACACGTTACAAGAAGGAACCTCCTTGCAGAGGCAAAGACGGACTCGAGGCGAGGGTCAGATCGCTGAGTACACGCAATTCGTATATATACTCTTATTAACATTCAGCACACCTTTAACCTTTTATACGCCCGTCTATAAACGTGATGCGATGAGATCATTAAAGACTATTTGCTTAGATTATTTCCTCTCCAAGGTTGATCCAATAAAAAGGGAGGAGAGAGAGAGAGAGAGAGAATATGAAGAAGATTTGGATGGAATGGTAACTGTTAAGAAAGGACGGCTTAGTGTTTTCGGCATGTCTAGATTTTGTTAAAGGAAAACTTGTTTATCCCCCCTCAACTTCCGCACTGTTCTTGTTCAAACTTTTGAATGAAGAGCAGTACATAGAGCACAATAAATGATAATGAATAGAATATAAACTCTTGAAGTCAAGTCTCGATCTTATTAATTTGCGTATGTATATATAAATACGAACGTACTAAACCAGATTAGGTACACATTTATACAGTGGTTTGGAGTTTCTTCGCAGATGTTATTTTTCTTAGCGTCCACGGCATAGGCCATAATTATAAGCCGGACATATGTATTTGCTATAGGATTGGCTGGGTTGGATTTGAGGGGCGTACATGCATATAGATAGGTCATAGTGGGCATGGGTGCAGCAAGGAACAATACTAATAAGTGGCTAAGTGGTTGAGGAATCTGTATAGGGATGTGCAGTATAGTACATTTATACAGCGAGGCCCTATAGAGATGACAGATGAATGCATACATGTAGGAGTGAAGGTCTGGTCTGGTGGAATGGCGGGTGCTGGTGGTAACGGGTAAAGATACTGATAGATACAAAACAAAGGTTGATTCAGGCTGTGGGAGTTAAGAAGGAGTTGAGAGAGAAGCCTCAGGAATGTGCAAAATGTGGACACCTCGGATGTAATCAGGAGTTGAGCGTTTATTCCCTGTTTTCTGGGTCTCTGTGGAAAGACGGAAGAGAGAGAGAGAGAGAGTTTTGTGAGTGGGAAACTATGTGGGGAAGTTGTCGAGTGGGGTTTGGGCTCAACTAAATGAAAATTACGTCAAAAGAGTTAATTACAAATTGGCTAATGGAGCAAGTTGTTTAATGAGGCTGGGAAGAAGGAGATTCCGTGGATGGGAAACAAAAGATTCCAATGAGCTGGTTGATGTTCCATGTCGGCTGGCTCTCATTCTCCATGGCTCATTGGAAACAAAAGGCGAGGTAAAATCCCTTATTGTCTCTTACAAATTCTACTTCCTACAAGATTTATCCCTTTTCACGCTCCTTCTAATTTCAACTTGGCCAACTCAATAAAATTCTCCAGGTTAATTTCTTCCCTTCCTCGCCATCACTAGTACATATACAGATTCAACATTTCCTCTTTCTCTCTCTCTCTGTCTTCTTCACTTTCCAGATCTTGGGCCATCTTTTCCCTCTTCAAACTCCCAAACTTTACATTTACCCGCACTTTCACTTCCACACCACACCAAAATCCTCATCATTACTATGCAGACTCATGCAGTCGACAGTCACCTTTCCACGAGTTCACATTCTATTCCACATTCTACGCTCAACTCCTCTAATTGCTAGTCATTTCATACTTTCTACAGATCCACACGTTCATTTCCATTCACATAGTTACTTAGACGTAGGTACATATGTCCATGCCTAGTTTAGCCAAATCCAATAGCCAGTGTCTTTGAATTCACACTAGAGACAGTCGCACCTATGTCAACTTCCCACTTTGGACTCATCCTACGATTGTTTTGATCAAAGAAAAAGTCTCGAGTCCATTATGCATAATGCATAGTCTGGGAAAGGGACAAAAGAAGAAACGGATCGTCCAAAAAGACAAGAGACAGAGGATGCAGAAGAGTGGTGCTACGAGTGCTGGTCTTTTCTGTTTAGTTTCTGCTATAAGTAAGATAAATGTCCGGAGGCGAAGGATCTAGGGCGTAAGGAAATGAAAATGTATTCAGGGAAATATAGGAAGACAATGATACTCGCGGTGAGTGAAGTGGAGTAAAGGACATGAAAGTATGTGGAGGAAATATTTGTAAAATGTAAGTTTGTTTGAAGGGAGGCCCACGGGAGGACTGGAGGAGGATAAAGAAGAGGCTGAGGAGGCTGTGAGAAGTTTGTTATTGAGGAAAGTGAACTAATTGAGAAAAATTGTCTTGCCGTGACTATATGGTGGTGGGGACGGGTGGCTAGTTGGCTCCAGTAGTGCAGGAGTGTGTAGTGGTTGGTCGATGGAGGGAAAGAGTCGGAGATGGGAAGATCATTTCCAGGATTTGTTGGACATTGGCTAGTAAGATGGGCACGGGGATGAGTTGACGTTTAGCTTTGGAATCGTATGTAGCTTCAGCTATGTATTACTTTTCCTTCACTAGAGCTCTCAGCACAGACAAGGTCTGCTACACGGTATGGTTGAGTCGGAAGCCGAGGCTGTAGAAGTAAGGCTGGGCTGGGATGGGACACGGCGGGCCGTGTAGGTTTCATTGTGTTGTTTGGTGGTAGTGAGAAAGGAAGTGGCCAGAGATCAGCGAGTGAGTATATGATAGGAGTCAAGTGAGGATGCTGTTGCATTTTCGCGAGAGGAATGCCAAGCATTTCAATTAATCCGTTTGCCTTTGTGCGCAGTTTTCCATGCGCTCGTGTCAAAAGCGGTCCTCGAGAAAAGTCGGCCCTAATAAATTCACCTACCTAAGCGGTTCATGACATTATTGGCTCTCAAACGAGGCAAATTCTGAGTCCATACTCACAATGTATCCATTAAAAGGGGAGACACACACCAATTCCACTCCATTTTACTATCTCCAGCCTCTCCTTCTGTCCTCCGTGTCCATTCCCGTATGTAGACACCCTATACCTTCCCAACACAGAATCCCATCTCCCGACAAACACACGGTCTACCCACTCACCGGAACACCGAGATACTTCTCCATCCTTACAAATTCATACACTCATCCACCAAAGATTCTCTTCTCTCTCTCTCTCTCGATCTCTCTCTTGCTTAAACTTTTAGAGTAGCTCTCCTAGTCCTACGTTGCCCCCTCCCCACCGCCACTCCACTCACTCGCTATCGCTTCCTATATGTACCTCTCACCCTACCACCCTTCCTCCTCATCCTCTTCATTGCACAAAAACATTAGACAACAAACGACATTCTTCCATGCCAAATATGCAAATAATCTCCCCATACATTTTATTACGACGACAGATTAAGCACTTATCGACTGTCCTCATTCAATATCATCCTTTCCCCTGTGTACAATTATTGCCACCAAAATATTTCCGACACGATCACTTCACTCTTTGATCCTCCCTCTTACATTATGAACACTTGTTCGCCAAGTCCTATACACAATACAGATAGGTAGCTGCATGGAAAAAACTTGGACCGACATCGAGTGCATATAGGGACCTCCATATACACATAAGGTAGATACTTATTGTGCCTTCCTAATAGATATTTACTTCTATGGACTATCTCTCTGCGTTCCCTTGTTTTTATACGGAAATGTTAGAAAGAAGGGACCCATACACAATCCACTTATAACCCATAATAATGTTGCTTCCAATAAATAGGAACCTACACATGCCAATTATGCATCTATTGCTCTATTATATGAGCAATTGGCAGTGACTGGGGGTACATTCAAGGACTGGAGCTTACGTACCATACACTTTATGGGCTTGAAATTGGGTTCAAGATACATGGCATCAACACCAATAACTCCTGGCTCGCCTTATTAATGTAACACGGACCAACACGAGGAGGGAACTCCTAAAGAACAACATCAACATGGAGATTGAGAGTTCTACTTAATTGTTTTACTAATAACAGCGCTTCTCTCTTCACTAACTCTATCAAGGCTCTGCACATATTATATATCGTCCAGTCTCTCAAATCCACACACATTTCTCTGTACTTTTGTACAAAGAGACGAGAGTGCCTATGGCCCAACTACGGCTAGCTCTGGATACCCAGTAACCTTGTGAGTGTCATTCGCTGCTGGAGCCGATACCCATATAAGCTTCTAGCTACCTTTGAAATCCAGACTCTACTACATAAGAATTTAACAAAATATCAACCCAAGGCAGTCGACAGTCGTCGAGGAAAATTTCAAAGTCATCTCGACATTCTCCATTTTACCCCCTTCCATGCCAATGCGGCCTCTCAACTCAACTCAACTCAACTCAACTCTCATCTCATCACATCATCGTCAGAGCCTGTAATCTCTGCTACCTTTTCAGCTCTGTGCCTCACAGTTGTATCTGTACAAAAGGCCAATAAGTAAAGCGGAATGTATTTCACTTTCACTTGGTTAAACGATGAATGAGCATTCCCATTTATATTACATTAGCATCAGATGCGACACAATTCTATCTCTCATTTATTTTCCTATCTCCGTTCCAGCCTAGGCGGCCCAACACTTCAACAGCCTCTTTCTTTCAAACTCACTATAGTCGGCCTGTAAGTAGAGTCACTTTCTACACTCTACGGCCTGCTCCATATACAAAGTAATATGTATCTACATACAAGGGCTAAACATGCCGGCGAACATTCATTTAAAAAAAAAAGTTTTCAATGATCTCAGCCCTTGGACTGGAAATAATTCTGGGATTAAAAAGAAAGACAACATTATTGGCTGCTCTATGATTGATCTCTCTCCTGTGTCATTCCATGTTGAAGAGGATTGACAAATAAAATGGTACAAGTTGATTGAGAAAACATTTTTACGATTGAATTCACACACATTACTCAAATCAAACTATTTGGGACACTTTTAACATTGACAAAAGGGTTAATTTCATATGTACACTGCTCAAATAAATGACCCTCACTCAAGTATTAGTATTTGAAAAGTTGAATTAATTTTATAATGAATTATTGTTAAAATGAAAGCAAGAGAAAGGCACATTAATTTATTCAACACAATCACTACCAGTGTAGCAGTAATTAATCGCATAGACATATTTATAAAATAAAACAGTTGGTTAATGTTAATTTGTAACGCATTCAAAATTAAAGTGTACAGAGATAAATTTATGCAATAGGTACTACCTACATACATAGAGTTTTCTGCTGAACATACTTCAAGGCGGTGTTATTGACCAACAGTGGAGTGTAATTAAATTGCATTACTTCATACCGTCCTAGGCATGAAATTGGGTTGGACTGTAGGGGCTTCTTTAATGTATATATGTTGGTTAAGAAGATTGCATTTAAAATTGCAGTTTGATTTTCTTAAGCGTACATAATTCAATGCAATTTGCAATAATAATGTACACCCTTACATATGAAATTTCTGATCATAAGCGAACATTACATGTACTGATATGTAGGTACCTACCTACCTATTATAGGATTGCTCGTATGCTTATAACATCTGTGAAAGATTGGAGAAAAAAGCTAGCAGAAAGTCATGATCGTTTGAACCAAGTTATTGAGATGAAGACGAGAGAGTCAAGACAGGACTGAAGTGTGCGAGTGCTAAGATGGAGATGGAACGATTTTGCTCATAATGTAGAAAAATAGAAAGTCTAAAGGAGTTTTTAGGTCTTAGGAGTTGTAGATTGGAGTCTTCTTTTCAAAGAAGGAAAGGAAAGGAAGAGAGAGAGAGAGAGAAAAAAAAAAGAAAGAGGCTGAGGAGTATTAGAAGAGTGAAAGGATTATTTTGCTTGAGAGAAAGAATGTTTCTCAATACGCTTGAAGCTTCTTTCCCATCCATATATGAGCATGACTCTCGTTTTTCTCCTCAATTGCACATGAATGCTCATCCAGCAGATTTTTTTTTTGTATTCCCTGTATATAGTTTTATGTTAGTCAAGTGGAATAAAAAGGGCAATATTTCTACTCTTCACAAATAATTGTTCAAAGCTTCTTTTTTTTTCGGGGGCTCATACACAACACAACAACAAGCCTCTCGTACCGACTCCCAAAAAAAAAAATCTCAATATTGCCTTTCTAGATCATTTTCAACATATCGCCTCTCTCTCTTCTTTTTTTGGATCTTATTAGGCTTGGCTGGTTTAACTTGGTTTTTCTCATCAGTTTTTTTCCTCTTTATCTCGTCTTATCATTCCTACTTGTACGTATGTACACACGTACATGCATAATATGAACGTTCTATTCTGCTACCATCTTAGCTGGATGTCTACTGTCTATACAGGTGTATTCAAGGGAGTCGAATATAGTCCAAGTTTTTGAAACTTGCACTGTACGTACATATATACAAATATATAATTATATGCACTGGAACTACTGTAGGATGATTCTCATCTCGCCTGCCTCTCTTTAACGTGTGCACAGCTATATGTGCTATAGAGCCAGAGCCAAGGCCTTTGGCTCGTGATGAGTAAATGGCTTTTATGATACGAGTACGAATATAGATATGTGTGTCTGTCTGTGCGTGCTTCTTCTGCTAGTATGCGGGATACTTACCACATTTCTATGGACCCAACTACTCTCAACTAACTACTGAAATCGTTTGCAATAAGCCTTAAATTGCTTTCCACCATTATGATTTGCTCAAGTGCGTCAAGCGCCCTTTGTTGATATGTACTCTTTTCTCTCTATCTTGCCACATTTCAACTTTTCATCGTCATTAGAGGGAGAGCGAGACTCACCAAGGAGAGCCCACAGTTATAGGAGTCAAAGACTCGACGGAATAAGAACCAACCCGAAGCCCCAGTCATAAATATGTGGAAGCAATATAAAACATTTCTTTTTTACTTTTCCCGACAAATATCATTAACAATCAAATTACTTTTTTCCGTCTAAAAACCAATGGGATTCCTTTGAATTTTCAACTTTGACTATTTCTGAACTTCAAAGTATGTAGTGGTGGTGGGACGTATGTACATGGAGATATATAGGCATGTAGGTATACTATCATTACCTTATTACGACAGATATATACACTTCTGTTTTGTAGTTTCCTCCACTCCACACACATACAAACTACCCCCGCCTTCCCAATTTGCAATCTCGCTCTCGTTTACATACAATAAAACAGACAACACCACCTAACAATTTCCCAAGAATTTTAACTCAACCGTCAAGTTGAGCACTAATATGCATTTTATTGTTATATGCATCTAGCTTTCTATTCCAGGCAACGTTCCTGTTCCAAATAGTAGCCTTGCAATTTTAAATCTACTAAATCTTGTTATTAAAACTGGCTATTATGTCTACTCAAATTACTAAACTGGGGTAGGGATGGTAAAAGGCACGTTGGATGCATATTATGTATGTCTACACACTACAGAGTGTAGGTAGTACCTAAGGAATGTTTATGTTAGCTTTAGTAATCCTGTGTATATAGTAAATATCCATGTACACTGTAGACACAACTGGTTAATGTTGATGCTGAGGCTGGTTTAGTCATGACAGTAAATATCATGAGAGACAATAACCACCCGAATTTTTCATGGTAAACAGAGTACGGTATAGCGAAAGAGAGAAAGAGAAAGAGAGAGAGAGAGAGAGTGAGTGAGTGATGAGTTGGGAGTTTGGCTTTGAGTTTTGCAGGCTCATTGAAAAATTCCGACTGGGGTCTATTTTCCTCCGTTTCACATGAGAGTTACAATCACATCTTTCCTTCCCATGCTACGTCTACATCATGCATGGTCATTGTGAGAGAATATTGAAATTGAAAATGAAATGCGGTTAATAATATTATGCTTTCGTCCCACACTACTTTCACTCTTCCATTTCATACCGGATCATCCTCACCATAACGTAGGTACAGTACGTCCTGAGTTCAGAGTAGAGACACATACATAGCAAATGTACGAGGTGGGTACATACATACGGAAGTTGACATGATAATGCTCTCTTCAGCGGAATAGAAAAGAGATGGGCAATATTTTACAGTGAGTTTTAATTAGGCTCTATCATCTGACACGAGAGTAGAAATGCAAGGCAAGCTATATAGATACCCAAGTATATGACTCTGGGTGCCTGTCGCCCTTCCTAGACGTGTTTCGTTCTTTCCCAACTCCAGAGTAAAAGTCCAGGCTGGATGAAAGGAAAAGAAAGGAGCGAACGGAACGCAATGACAGGCTTGTGATTCTGAATGTCAACAGAGATTTTTCATACATTAGTCACCACCACTACCAACCATATCATCATCCTACTGCTTATTGTTCTACCTATACAAAGCAAAGCTGTAGTGTCCGGCTGCACAGTAGTATAAGGTACATACAGTGCCAGCTGCATCTGCTGAATGTTGCCGCTCGGCTCTTTTCCCTTGCCAATTCCACCTGCATGAGAATGAGACATCAAGTATGTATAGGTACCTATAAGTATCAGCTTATATAACGCATATATCTATACTTATATCGTTGTAATCGATTGCACTTTTTAAAAAAGGATTAAATTTATTACTGCATTAAAATGAGTTAAAGCAAGAAATACCTATAATTAGTAGTACCAGAGTAAACGGAAATTGGGGATGGTAAACTTTGAGACTACCTTTAAGTTGAGGGTAATCAATACATACTTTCATCATTTATTCAAAGGAAATTCTTGCTTTGTTCAATTTGACCAGATTTTCAAAAAATGTGCAGTGTAGATATGTTACTTAATGAACAAGAGCCTTATACAGCCTGAGAGAGGCACATTTATAAAGTCAGAATCAGGGGTTACTAGAACAAAATGAAATCTCGAGAGAGAAGTGCATACTAGTAGTAGTAGTAGTAGCAGCCATACATAATATGTAAGTACAGCGAGTAACTCTTTCCTCATTTGAGACTAGAAAACCGTATCTGATTTATTTAGTGTAAATATTTGAAATGCTTCAATGGAATACATTCGGACGGAGAGACAGATAATTATGTAGGTAGACAGATAGGTAGTCCCTTCCAATCTATAGCAATAGCATTGTTGTTCTTCCCATTTAGGGCAGTGTGAGCTAAGTGGGTGGAAATCACAAAAGTGTGTAGGCCAAAGGTACTGTATGTATATAAGGAAAATGGGAGAGTATATAGTGCCAGATTTAGTGCTGTGATAAAACTTAACCCCAACTGGCTTTAACATATCCAAGCCAATAACATTGCGTTCAGGTATTGGCTCGATCCACTCTGCGTTCCCCTCCTCTTCGGGTTGCGTGTAATTAAATCGGAACCGTTTCATCTGAGCTCATTTAGTAAACCAATAATGCCTACTTTACGTTACATCTTTCCAACCACAAGTACAAAATTATTCGACTCAGATCATTGGCTGTATACCATTGCACCAGAAGTCTACACAGTACCATGAGCTATTTTGTGGCTCTGCATTACATGCATTATTGTACACGAGCAAGGGACTATCACTGTTAGTACAAGGGAGCTCAAACGTTTATAAAGTCTGTCTGTCTTTTGTTCGAGAGAGCTGAGTTATTCCAGTATCAACATGCTTTTTAGCCAAAAATTCAAATCATCGCATCTTTATTGCGTAAAATACCCCTGCCCTGTACAGATGTTCGGTATAATTACCGTTTTTTAGGTATTTTAAATTCATAGGACACACAGTGTAGTATACGCAAGTATTATATGGCTATATACGGTCCACGTATCACTGCACTATTACGCAACTAACAACATGTTTGGATGATACACCGTTCGTAAAGTTACTTTAAGTAAATCAAATCAACATAATTTCGTATGTTTTGGTTCAAAAATCGGTGCCAAAATGCTCTCTATTTATATTTATTCCTACTAGCAAAAACTTTGAAAACTTGAATAAATTAGGATAGGGAAATGCGACAATTTTGATTCATTTTGCTGTCCTAATTATCCCACGGTATCGGTAATCATCTTCGTAAACTATGGATAATGCGACTAATAAATGTCTAAAAAATGACAAATAGTTATCTGCAAACTGTACTTAACGCTTCTGCAGAAATACTTCGAATGTAATACCGATACCAAAATGTTGATACCCCTATCTGAAATACACAAAATCACACCTTTGCAAAGTATGTAACATCTACATACTTTCGCTACTGAGCTACTACGGGCTCTATATACATATCTGTATAAAATTTTTTATTGAGTAAGTCAGTAATACTCAATCGTAATAAATACTACTTGTAGCGTAGCTTATTTTTGAATCAAAGAACCGGTATGTAATTTGCAATAGTTGATAGAAACCGGATTTTTACATGGTTGATGGTGATTATAAATTTCAAAAAGTACCACCTACATGTATTATTTTTGTACCATAACGTCAGTCGAAATTGTCCCTGTAAGCCTAAATATAGAAGCTTTTGAAATTTGTTAGTTGAAGTCCCTCTTGCCCCCATGACAAACCAATGACCTCATTTTGCTCTAAATGATATTTATTTTTTATAAATACTGTCTGCAAGTTTCATTTTCACTTCTTCTTAGGTC
The DNA here is from genome assembly GCA_034695205.1 of Dicyrtoma fusca. Taxonomy (NCBI): domain Eukaryota; kingdom Metazoa; phylum Arthropoda; class Collembola; order Symphypleona; family Dicyrtomidae; genus Dicyrtoma; species Dicyrtoma fusca. Next base: position 3,400 of record JAQFZC010001072.1, on the reverse strand, counting down.
GATTTCTAAAGCTTGATCTGCAGCGACTTCGTCTTCAAAACAAACATTTGGATCCAGAATATATCCCTGTTTTGATCCATTCACTATTTGTATTCACTCACCTTGCGATGTTTTGTATCACTTGTTGTCGGAACAGTCAGTCGTCGGAGCCTACAAAAACTATTTACCTATGCATAAAGGCGTTAATAGTGCACTCCGCAACCAATGGTCTAAAAAATTAAAATAGGTGAAATTCCTACCTGAACTAAAAAATCTTTTCTTTGACTCATAAAAATGTTCCCTAAGTTCCGGACATGCCATGATAATTCATAATCGTTACAATTCAATTCAAATCATTTCCGGTGTCTACCCAATAGAAGCGGAACATGCGAGAAACTTCTACAGAAGAACCCAAATGAAGCCCAATAAATGTTTTCCTTACATTATTATATTAAACTGAGTCCGCCAAATTGAGAAAGAAACTACTCAACGAACAAACGTTATACACCACCTAATTCAGAAAACTCTTGACAGACATCACTAATTAGATCCTTTATCAAAAGTGGACATGGAATGCAAGCCATTTGGTGTGGAAACTAAATTCCAGCATTTCTAGATACTTAAGCAATAATAGTTGCTAAATCGGTTGATGAATTATACGCGAAGACCCAATTAGCATGAAAATTAGACGAGAATAAGGAAAGGATTGACCTGACCTTTATTTCTAATTCATTGACAGATAATTTCGATTATATTAAAACAATTATCGCAGTTCGTTTAGATGAAGATTGCTTCGCTAGTTTTTATTTATTTTTAATCGAAGTGTTTGACTTTAATAATGTCATCCTGAGAACACTATCAGACTTATTGCTCTCATGAATATAATATTAATTCAAGTGAAAATGGCAATAACAACATTTCTGATTAGAATTCACTTTGGTAGAAATTAACCACAATATTTATCAACTTGTGTGCGTGTGGTCCTATTAGTTAGCACACCATTAATACTTAATTCCTTCCTTGTGGTTGTGATAGTTCTGCTGTCTAGCGAGAGAATTGTGAAATAATTTGGGCTATTGAAACAAAGAAACAGAAATGCAGTAATACTTTCAGAAACGGAAATTCCCAGTGTTCGTGTTAGGGGGCAAAAAAATGTCCGGGATGTCCCGAGACCGTATAATACCTAGAGCCAATTAATGTTCCTAATTTATTAAACGTTCTGAAGGTCACAAAGTCCAAACATCCGAGACCCTACCCTGTATTGTAGGGAGGCACTGCACTGGAAGAAAAAGTCGATTGAAAATATCTACCTACAACATTTTTTTAAAATCAAAACTCGTATTTTTTTCGAAGCTGCATGTACAGCTACAATAACCTATATAAGGCTTACGTACAACAAATATAAAGCCCGGAAAGCCGTAATAATTGGGATGGGACCATCCACACCATTTAAATCTCTTTTGGTGGATATGCTAAAAGGTTAGGCTTTTTTTTGTAGTCCAAACAGAGAATTTTGCTTTTACAAAAGTGGCTGCTTTTAGTTCAAAACGACAGTTTGGCTTCATATTCATATAGTATACAGTATTTTAAAAATACAGTTGAAATTGGGTTAACGGACTTGGCTTGTATCCTATGCGTGAAATAAAGATGAAAAATCAAATGTTAGTATACACTGCTTTATTATACTGTCCATTTAAGTACTTACTAAACTTAACTCATATAAACAATTTTGAATTAACTGAACTGCATAATTTTGTTCTGTAGTTTATCTAGAAACTTAAAACAAATGTACAATACTATTTACAGCCCCGTCTTCAGCGTCGCGTGGAACACCCACGTCACGTCACAAGTCAAAACTGTTTTTAACAATTTATTATCTGTATTCTGTATGTATTATGTATGGAGAGTTATACTCATGTTAATCCTGAATACAATTACCTGGAGTGTACTACCTCATTCGTATGATTCACATAGACTGGGGTTTAGTATTATGCACTGTATTAAAGCATTTCGTAATCAGCTGTTGATAAAATCGTGTACCTACATCATTATAGGCATCGCCAGGGGCTTGAGCGAGCACCCAGCACAATGGCCCTAACCTACACACCATAGCAAACATGCAAATTAATAGATTTTAGCAACGTATACACATAGGTATTTATATAGCAGTATAAAATAAAATTTTAAGCTCTAACTTTGTAGAGGTAGCAGTTATTAATAACGTAGCGTAAGATCGGTGGCATAAGTTCGAAGTTTGTCGTTAGTTAGATAATACAACCGTATAGTACCTTACAGTGGTGCAGTATAGATAAACGCATTAAGATTGATAACAAATGATTTTTTTAAGCAACGTTTGCGTTGGCAGCGTTCTGATTTCGTTGGTGGCGTAACACAGTTCACCTTCACTTTTGCACACCGCTTTCTAATTCGATCCCAGCTGTAGCTGTATTAGGGATATTGTGGGTCACAAGGAAATGAATTCTGTAGTTCCATCTAACCAATTTAATAAAATGTAGCTTTATTATTATGCTGCATGGGAGGCCGAACCCTTCAACCCTGAGTGGGTGCGTGCCATAATTGATTCGTTTAGAGGGACGCTGCTGTGCTTTAGTATGTCACTGTGTTTAATAGACTGCAAACTAGGGTGAAATTCCTAGGCAATAAGTAATTTTGGGACCGGAAAATTTCCTGGAATTTATTTCGAAGAAAAAACCAGGGTTTCAGGGAAAATTTTGGAATTTTCGATTTGCCTTGCAAAATAAAACCTAGTAGTGAGAATTTATATTACGAAAAAACAAGGGACTTCGCCCCTTGTTTTTCAGCTTCTAACTGACCCCTTACAGACCCTAGGCCTACGGCGCATGTCACTCAATCCGCGCAGTACTAGCCTCGATTTGTTCGTTGAGCATCAATCGCAGTTGCTGCTCTCTAAAGAAACGTTGACCTTGACTGACAAGTTAAAATAAACTGTGTATGACAGTTGGCTGGCATGAGGTCAACGATCGATCGTCGACGGAAAAACAACTATGTACTGCTAGTTTCATGAATCAACAGAAGGAACTTGACTAGTGCGCGGAAGTTCAAAGCTTGTTGCCCACTAATTAATTAATTTTTTAATTACCTTACTATCACTGATGTGTAGCTAAAAATAAACCACCATTTGGTCAGGATTCCATCAAACTCAGGATAAACTAAACTACTCATTGACCTATAATTTTTTTAAACGTTTGTTCAGGTGTACGACAAATTTTTGGGGGCAATTGTTTTGTAGAAAAGAGTAAAAAAAAGTAAGTATGCAAGGGACTGCGGCGCAGTGCGCACTAGTGCGATAAAGTAGTGCTATAAAGTAGGGTAGAGTCGGGTATTTGTGATATTCGGGCTATTGTGATCGTTCAAAAAAAAAGTATAACGGCGTTTGAAA